>CAUYPK010119624.1:0-14126 GCA_963574355.1 Loris lydekkerianus
CCTCAGAAGCAGCATAACAAAATCCAAACTTGGCAAAGAGCCACAGTATACAAAATAATGATAAGAGGCAAAGAGCCGAAATTCATTTTGGCCGGGAGCCGCATGCGGCTCTAGCCGCGTGTTCGCCACCCCTGGGCTAGAACTTCTAGCACTATGAAAAAGAGTAATGGTGACAGTGGACAAACCAGCCTGGTTCCAGTTCTAAGAGGAAAAGCTTTCAGTTTAACTCCATTCACTAAAATATTAGCAGTGGGTTTGTCATAGATAGCTTCAAATCAGTTTCATAAATGTGCCACCTAGGCCTATACTCGTCAGTGTTCTTATGAGAAAAGGATGCTGGATTTTATCAAATCCTTTTTTTGCATCTATTGGGAGTACCATATGGTCTTTGTTTTTGCTTCTGTTAATACAGTGAATAATGTTTATGGACTTGCATATGTTAAACCACTCTTGCATTCTTGGGATGAAACCTACTTGATTATGATGTATGACATTTTTTGATGATAAGCTATAATCTATTGGCTAGGATTTTGTTGAGAATTTTTGCATCATATTTATTAGTAAAATTGGTCTGAAATTCTCCTTTTTTAGTTGGGTCTTTTCCTGGTTTTGGTATCAGGGTGATGTTTGCTTTGTAGAACTTGTTGGGGAAGATTCCTTCCTTCTCAATTTTTTGGAATCATTTCTGCAGTATGGGGATAAGCTCTTCCTTGAAGGTTTGATAAAATTCTGGTGTGAAGCTATCTGGATCAGGGCATTTTTTTGTTGGAAGATTTTTTATTGCTTCTTTGATCTCATTGCTTGAAATTGGTCTCTTCAGGAGTTCTATTTTTTTCCTGGCTAAGTCTAGGGAGTGGGTGTGATTACAAATATTGATCCATTTCCTTCACATTGTCAAATTTCTGGGCTTAGAGTTTCTGGTTGTATTCAGAGATGATCTCTTGTATCTCTGTGGCATCAGTTGTTATTTCCGCTTTATCATTTCAGTTTGAGGTTACTAGAGTTTTTATTTTACTATTTCTAGATAGTCTTGCCAAAGGTTTATCTATTTTATTTTATTTTCTCAAAAAAAAACTCCTTGTTTTATTAAGTTTCTGAATAATTCTTTTGTTTTCAATTTCATTGATCTCTAATTTAATTTTAGATATTTCTTTTCTTCTGCTGGGTTTAGGCTTAGATTGTTCTTTTTCTAATTCCGTAAGATGGCTTGTGAGTTTGTTCATGTGCTATCATTCTGTTTTTAGAATGTAGACATCTAATGTGATCAATTTTCCTCTCAGAACTGCTTTTGAATTATTCCACAGATGTTGCTAGCTTGTGTTTTCATTTTTGTGCACAAGGAAATTATTGATTTCCAGTTTTATCTCTTCTGAACCCAACTGTCATTCAGCATAATGTTGTTTAATTTCTACGCTTTTGTATGAGGTTGAACATTTTTCTTGGAGTTGAGTTCCACCTTTAATGCCTTGAGTTCTGAGAAGATACAAGGTAAAATTTCAATTATTTTGATTCTGTTGAGGTTTGTTTTGTGTGCTAGGATATGATCAATTTTGGAGAATGTTCCATGGGGCAATAAGAAGAATGTATATTCTTTGTCTTTGGAATGGAGTGTTCTATATGCGTCTATCAAGCACAGTTGTTCTAGGGTCTCATTTAAGTCCCTTAAATTTTTGTTTAATTTCCATTTAGGGGATTGTACAGCTCTGTAAGAGGAGTGTTAAAGTCCCCTGCTATTATGGTGTTATAGGATATCATATTTCTCAGACTGAGTAAGGTCTGTTTCAAGAATCTGGAAGCATTTAAGTTGGGTGCATAAATATTTAGAATTGAAATGTCTTCTTTTTGTATTTTTCCCTTGACCAATACAAAGTGAACATCTTTGTCTTTTTTTACTTTAGTTTCTTTAAATGCACATGTATCTGAAAATAATATTTCAACCCCTCTTTTCTTCTGAATTCTGTTTGCCTGAGAAATTGTCTTTCAACTCTTAACTCAGAGTTTTAATTTGGGTTTTGAAGCTAGGTGTGTTTCCTACACACAGAAAATGGATGGCTTATGTTTTTTAATCCAATCAGCCAATCTATGCCCCTTCATTGGGGATTTCAAGCCATTAACATTTATTGAGATAATTGGTAAGTGTGGCAGTGTTCTATTTATCTTATTTTGTGAGAGTCCATTGCTTAGTTTTATCTTTTTTTTTTTTTTTTTTTGTCATTGTGGAAGTTAGGTTCTGTCTTTTAATTTCTTAGTTCTTACTTTACTATTGATCCAATGTGATGGTCAGTGTGTAGAACAGGTTGAAGTATTTCCTGTAGAAATGGTCTTGTTGTGGTGAATTTCCTCAATGTTTGCATATCAGTAAATGATTTGATTTCTGTAAATGATTTGATCTTAGCTTAGCAGGATACAGAATTCTGGGATGGAAATTGTTCTGTTTAAGTAGATTAAAGGTAGGTGACCATTTTCTTTTTCTTCTTTTTTTTTTAATTAGATCATTGCTGTGTACATTAATACAGTCATGGGGTACAATGTGCTGGTTTTTATATACAACTTGAAATATTATCATCAAAATGGTTAACACAGCCTTAATGGCATTTTCTTAGTTATTGTGTTAACACATTTATATTCTACATTTAGTAAGTTTCCCATGTACCTTTGTAAAATGCACTGTAGATGTGTTCCCACCAATAACCCTCCTTTAACGCATCCTCGCCCCTTCCCTCCACTACCTTTCCCCTTTCCCCATATTCTTGGGCTATGATTGGGTTATAGCTTTCATATGAAAGCTATAAATTAGTTTCATAGTAGGGTTGAGTATATTGGACACTTTTTCTTTCATTCTTGGGATACTTTGCTAAGAATGGTATGTTCCAGCTCCATCCAGGTAAAGATGAAAGAGGTAAAGTCTTCATCATTACTTAAGGCTGCATAATATTCCATGGTGTACATATACCACAATTTATTGATCCATTTGTGGGTCAATGGGCACTTGGGCTTTTTCCATGACTTAGTAATTATGAATTGGGCTGCTATAAACATTCTGGTACAAATATCTTTGTTGTGATGTGATTTTTGGTCTTCTGGACATATACCTAGTAGAGGAATTGTAGGATCAAATGGCAGAACTATTTTTATTTCTCTAAGTGTTCTCCAGACATCTTTACAAAAGGAATATATTAGTTTGCATTCCCACCAGCAGTGTAGAAATGTTCCCTTTTCCTCACATCCACGCCAACATCTCTGGTTTTGGGATTCTGTGATATGGACTAAACTTACTGGAGTTAGATGATATCTCAAAGTAGTTTTAATTTCCATTTCTCTGATGATTAAGAATGATGAGCATTTTTTAATATGTATGCAAGCTGTGCACCTGTCTTCTTCAGAGAAGTTTCTCTTCAAGTCCCTTGCCCACACTGAGATGGGATTACTTGTTCTTTTCTTGCTAATATGTTTGAGTTCTCTTTGGATTCTGGTTATTAAAACTTTGTTGGAATAAACATTCTGGTACAAATATCTTTGTTATGATGTGATTTTTGGTCTTCTGGGGTATATACCCAGTAGAGGAATTACAGGATTGAATGGAAGTTCTATTTTTAGATCTTTTTTGTAATTGCTAAGTCATGTAAAAAGATCAAGTGCCCATCGATCCATGAATGGATTAATAAATTGTGGTATATGTACACCATGGAATATTATGCAGCCTTAAAGAAAGATGGAGACTTTACCTCTTTTATGTTTACATGGATGGAACTGGAAAACATTCTTCTTAGTAAAGTATCTCAAGAATGGAGAAAAAGTACCCAATGTACTCACCACTACTATGAAACCAGTTTAGGGCTTTCACATAAAAGCTGTAACCCAGTTGCAACCGGAGAAGGGGGGAAGGGGGAAAGGGAGAGGAGTACGGGGGGTGGGGGTTAGAGGGAGGGGGACTGGTGGGATCACACCTGCAGTGAATCTTGCAAGGATATATGTGAAACTTAGTAAATGTAGAATGTAAATGTCTTGGCACAACAACTAAAAAAACACCAGGAAGGCTATGTAGACTGGTGTGATGAAAATGTGTCAAATGGTTTTTGAAAATATTTTATGATGCCCCATGATTATATCGATGTGCACAGCTATGATTTAATAATAAAAAAAAAAGATATACCAATGTGCTATTTTCCATCTAGTCCACCTACATTTTAGTTCTACTTTATTATTTTTTTCTGCCATCATTTGGATTAATTAAATCATTTATGATTCCATGTTATTTCCACTAAATGTATAAATTACACTTAATGTATTATTTTTTTTTTTTACTTTTTAGTGGCTATTCCTGGGTTTCCAATATATATATGCTGTCAAATAATGTCACTTCTTACATACTGTAACAACCTACAATATCATACTTCTATTCCCTCCCTCATATTATTTGTGTTATTTTTTTGTTACACATATTGCTTCTATATGTTATAAATCCCACAATTCATTGTTACTATTTTTCTTTAGATAGTTTATTCTCTTTTAACATGGTTAAAAATATGGAGACATGTCTTTTGTGTTTATCTTCGTCTTTACCCTCTCTGGCTATCTTTACTTCTTTGTATAAATCCAAATTTTATATTCCTTCAACCTAAAGAGCTTCCTTTAAACAGTATAGGTGTTTTGCAATTCTCTTAGCTTTGTTTGCCTGAATTTTTTTCATTTCACCTTTATTTAAATAATTTTTTTCATTAGGCAAAGAATCAAGGTTGATAAATTTTTCTTTAAGCACTTTAAGGATGTCACTTTACTGTTTTCTTGTTGTCATACTTTCTGAAGAGAAATTTGCTGACATTCTTATCTATGACCCTCCATATATGTCTTTTTTTACTTGGGCTGCACTCAAGATTTTCTCTGTGTCTATGATTTTAGCATTTTGTACTATGATATGCTTAGAGGCTTTTTGTTGTTGCTATCCCTTTTTGATTCTCCAGGTTATTTGAATATATGTTTGTTTTTCTTGGTTAAATCTAGGAAATTCTATGATTAATTTGGGCTACATGTGATAGAGAACCTCAAATTACAATGAAATTTTTTCTGTAATTCACAAAAGGAGATGGAACATAGGTAGTTCAGGACTTTTGTGACAGTCTTCAGAGACCAGCTTCATTTTATTTTTTATTTTACAAAATGTTCATTGTACATAATGGTCTAATATGATTGCTTGATCCTCTAGCAAGAAATAAAAAAAAAAAAATAGTTGGGGGAAGAAAATGTACCTCTCTTATTTTCAAAAACAAATTTATATATTTATTTCTTTTTTAAAATAGAGTCTCACTTTGTTGCCCCTGGTTAGAGTGTTGTGGCATCATAGCTCACAGTAACCACAAACTCTTGGGCTTGAGCAATCCTCTTGCCTCAGCCTTTCAAGTAGCTGGGACTACAGGTGCCCACCACAGCACCAGGCTGTTTTTAGAGATGGGGTCTCAGAACCTCTTGCTCAGCCTGGTCTCAAACTCCTGAGCTCAAGCAATCTAGTGATTTTGGCCTTCCAGAGTGCTAGGATTACAGGTGTAAGCCACTGCGCCTGGCCTCAAAAACAAACTTAAGGAATTCCTCATATGTCTCACATAGTACTTCTGCCTCTGTTTCTCAGCTAGGACTTGGTCATCTTATCACAATGAACCCAGGAAAACAGGAAAATGTGTCTTTTATTCTGGTGGCCCTATAATTAGCTAAAACTCAGGAGGTCTATGACTAAGCAAAACAGAGACAGAAAGAATATGAGGTTTATCTAGAAAGTATCCATCCATGCAATATGAAAAATATGAAAAAAAATGGCTGGATACTTTCTGGATATCCCTCATGTAAGGATGGGAGAAGAGCCTCCATTCCACAGTTGTACTTGTAAGTCATCTTGATAGCCCAGGGATTTTCTTTCTTTTTTTTTTTTTTTTCTTTATTGTTAAATCATAGCTGTGTACATTAGTGCAATCAAGGGTACGATGTGCTGGTTTCATATACAATCTAAAATATTCTCATCAAAATGTTCAACATAGTCTTCATGGCATTTTCTTAGTTATTGTATATAGACATTTATATTCTGCCTTTAGTGAGTTTTGCCTATACCCATTCTAAGATGTACCCTAGGTGTGGCCACACCCATTAACCTTCTTCCACCTCCCTTTCCCTCCCTTGGCCCTTTCCTCATAGTCTTGTGCTGTAGTTGAGTTATAGCCTTCATGTGAAAGCTATAATTTAGCTTCATAGTAGGGATGAGTACATAGGATACTTTTTCTTCCATTCCTGAGATACTTTGCTAAGAAGAATATGTTCCAGCTCCATCCGTGTAAACATGAAAGAGGTAAAGTCTCCATCTTTCTTTAAGGCTGCATAGTATTCCATGATATACATGTACCACAATTTGCTAGTCCATTCTTAGGTCGATGGTCCCAATTCATAATTGCTAAGTCATGGAAGAAGCCCAAGTGCCCATCAAACTCCTGACCTTGAGCAATCCTTCCACCTCAGCCTCCCAGAGTGCTAGGCTTACAGGTGTGGCCACTTTGCCCAGCCTGTTATCTTATTCAAAATTATGTTTTACATTAATCAAATATGTATAGCTAATAAAAGTAAATATGCCTACAAGTCTTATGATGAAAAATGTCTATTTATTCTGATATTCATTTCTGTATTTCTAAATTATATTATATTTTACATATTAATTTAAAAAATCATGTGTATCATCTATCAGTGTCCTGCTCTGAAGAATTAGTAGTGAGTGTTCTTTCATTTTCCCTCTTCTGGTGCTGTGGTGTGAGCCCTTGGCCCAGGCCTGCTTCCAGCTGTTATCCCTGATCTTTCTTCAACATCATTCTGGGAAGTTCACTTCTGCCTCTCAATATATTGGATTCTCTGCTTTTAGAGCTCATTTCTTCCTTCTTACAAGTTTCTTCTCTTACTTTGGTGAAACTCACCTGATAATACTCAGCTTTCTGATAAAAGCTTGGTAGGTAATAAATATTTGGAGTCTTTGGTTGAGTAAAAATATCTGCATCGTCCTCTCCCACTTGTCTGACAGTTTGGTGGGGGGCAGATTTTATGTTGAAACTCAGTTCCTCACAATTTTGGAAGATACTCCTTTATAGTCCTCTACTTCACATTGTTCATTCTAAGAAGTCTGATGCCATTCAATTCCTAATTCTTTGAAACTGACCTGATTTTTAAAGTTGTTTTTTTTTTTCCTTCTTTTCAAGGAAATGTTTTGGATATAGAAAATGTTATAGATAAAAATATGAAAATATTCAATCTCTACCACATTATTTAAAAAATTGGCATAAGGAAGACAGCATAGGTCAAAATTCTAAGTATGCCATTTCCTAATCCTGTTTCCCTATTTACTTGGCAAAGATAATCATAATTAATGTTTTAAGCACTCATGCCTTTTATATAAGAATTTATCCCTAAATAATATATAGTATTGATTTGTTTGTATCCCAAGTTTGTATAAATGATATCATGTTATTTATTATGTTCTGAAATGTGCTTTTCTTCTCATTCTGTTTATGAGATTTATCTGTGTTTGCACATGAAGTTCTAATTTTTTAAAAATTAAAATACATGAGTTTCCAAATCAAAATGGCCTATGAAATAGTTACTGTAATGAATGAATTAAATACACTAAGACACATCATTATTCTGTTTTATTTTATATTTAAAATTTTTTAAATTTTAATTATATGGGTACAAAATAGTTGTATATATTTATAGGGTCCATGTAATAGTAGATAGAGTCATTCAGTATAGAGTACTCACATCAGTGTAAGTGGGGTAACCATTACCTCCAGCATTTATCATTTCTTTGTGCTAGGAATATTTTAATTTCACATTTTTGATTATTTCAAGCAGGGGTTCTCAAACTACGGCCCGCGGGCCACATGAGGCGGTATGATTGTATTTGTTACCTTTTTGTTTTTTTACTTCAAAATAAGATATGTGCGGTGTGCATAGGAATTTGTTCATAGTTTTTTTTTTTAAGCTATAGTTCAGCCCACTGTCTAAGGGACAGTGAACTGGCCCCCTGTTTAAAAAGTTTGAGGGCCTCTGTAAAGTATACCATGACTTTAAAATATAAAATTATATATTATAAAATGGAAAATGTAATTATAGTCACTGTGATGTGTGATCAAATATTGTTCCTTCCATCTAACTAAATTTTTGCACCCATTAACCATCCCCACTTTATACCTCCCTCCCCGCTACCCTTCCTGGCCTTTGGTAACAATTGTTCTACTTTCTGTCTTCCTGAGACCAATTATTTTAACATGTAGCTACTACATATGAGTGAGAACATTGAAATTTGTCTTGTAGTGCTTGGCTTATATTCATTTAACATAGCATTCTCCAGTTCCATCAATATTGTTGCAAATAACAGAATTTCATTCTTTCTTGTGACTGTATAATATTCCATCGTGTGCATGTACCACAATTTCTTTATCCATTCATCTGTTGGTAGACAGTTAGACTGATTCCAAGTCTTGGCTATTGTTAATAGTGCTGAAATAAATATGGGAGTGCAGACAGCTTTTGAATATACTGAATCCACACCCTCCCTTTTGGGAGACATAAACCTAGCAGTGGGATTGCTGGGTTATGTGATAGTTGTACTTTTAGTTTTTGAGGAATCTCCATACCGTTCCTCATAGTGGTTGCACTAATTTACATTCCCACCAACAGTGCAAGGGTTCTCCTTTTTCCACATTCCCTCCAGCATTAGTTCATGTCTGTTATTTTGACAAAAGCTGTTTCAACAAGGATAAGATCATTATAGTTTTAATTTTTATTTCTCTGATGATTAATGATTTGAGCATTTTATTATATCCTTACTGGCCTGTTGCATGTCTTCTTTTGAGAAATATTTATTCAGATCTTTTACCCATTTTAAAATTGGATTATTTGATTTTTTTTTTCCTGTTGATCTGTTGGAGCTCCTTGTGAATTCTAGTTATAAATCCCTTGTCAGGTGGGTAGTTTACAAATACTTTCTGCCATTCTGTGGTTGTGTCTTCCCTTTGTTTATTGTTTTGTTTGTTGTGCAGAAGCTTTTTAGCTTGATGTTATCACATTTGGCCATTTTTGCTTTGGGGGTATTACTCAAGAAATTATTACCTAGACCAGTGTCAGCATTTCTCTAATGTTTTCTTTTAGTGGTTTCACATCTTATATTTAAATTTTTACTTTCATATTGATCTAATTTTTGTGTATGTTAAGAGATAAGGATCTAGTTTCATTCTTTTTCATAAGGAGATCCAGCTTTCCAGCACCATTCATTTAATAAAGAGCTTGTTTTTTCCTCAGTACATGTTTTTGTCACTTTTTCCCAAATTTGGAAAGTGTCCAGTGTTTCTATAGAGAGTCCTCTTCCTCCTGCCTACCACTCACAGGGGTAACCAACAGATGGACTCTGAAAGGGTTCACCCATCAGAATCAGATGTACTATGTGCAGCGTGGTCACCACCAGACACATCTGGGACCCAGGGAAACCAGCAAAGACCTGGGGTGGCCCATCCCTTTCAGACAGCCCTTGGCAGCTGGGGAGTATGCGCTCTGGCACTGGAGAGTATAGCATAGAATGTGAGTTCATTTTAATGAATTTGATGCCGTTGTGTCTAGTACATGATAATTTAATTGTGTTGTTTCAAACATATCCTGGGACATCTCAGAGTCATGCATTTATTGAGTCATCTTGCTTCCTACCTAATTTGATTCATTCAGCATTTTAAATGATAGGCTGTTGGGTACCTAGTAGACACTGGATACTGTGTGAAGATTGAATAAAATAGGTACCGCATTGAATTAGATGTGGAACAGGTACACTTTAAAACACAAAGCATGACTCAGTGCCCCTTCACAGTAATTATGGCACTGGCCACATACACCGAGGCTGACACGTTCTATCCCAGTCCTGGGCCAGCTAAGCAGCAATGACAACTGCAACAGAAAAATAGCCAGGCGTTGTGGTGGGCGCCTGTAGTCCCAGCTACTTGGGAGGCTGAGGCAAGAGAATTACTTAAGCCCAAGAGTTTGAGGTTGCTGTGAGCTGTGATGCCACAGTACTCTACTGACGCGACAGAATGAGACTCTGTAGGATTTAATAAAAAAATAAAATAAATAAAAATAAATGCTAAAAATTGAAGAATTTAGGGGGAAGGTATACAAATTTTTATTAAAACTAAGATTTCAGTTATTTTTTAGGTTTGAAAACTTCCAGAATGAATACTTGGAAATAAAGTTAGTTGATTGTTAAAAATAAATAAATAAATCAATAAATAAAAACAAATAAATAAAACACAAAGTAATCCTTTTCCAGACATTTCCAAAAGCCGGAATCACTTACGATAAAATAGCTTTTGTAGGCATAATAAAGCTGTTGAAAAGTATGAATCGCTCTAATAGAAAACAAAATCAACATATCCAAATGAAAACATTGTATCCAACATAATTCACATTGGTAAAATAAAGTCCTTGGCCTTTTAACATAAGTGCCACATTATTAAATGTTAGTAGTTTGGATTAGTAGCAAAAGGTACTAATGCAGGTAGCAGCTCGAATTCAGGACTATCCTCTGCCTCCCTTAAGCTAACTCACAACCAGGGAATAGCCAAGGCCTAAGGATATATGGCTTATGCCCCGCCCTGGGCTGGAATTCAGGCTAATTTCTGCATCAATTGACCCATCCCATCCTTTAAACACTGAAATTTCTAAATATTTAAATTTAAGAGGACTTACCGGATTGCATGTTGTTCAAACACAACAGAAATAGACACAAAAGCTAGCACTTTCCTGCCTCAAGGAGTAATTTTAATCAGATAATATTTAGCGCTCAGCTAAAATACTTCATGGCACTTGCAAACAAAATATCTCTTATTATTGAAAAGATAGATTTTAATTTTCCAGTCCTAACAAGAGAGAGTGGCTAGGCCCCCTGAGAGTTTGGGGAGTTATTTTTTTCCAGTTGGCTGCAGAGTGAAGAGGGACGACAGCAGCTTGAGATCCCTGGCATCTATGGAAGCCACATATCACTTCTCCCAATTACAGCTCCTGGGGGGTGCCATCAATATGCACCAGCGGTTTCTCACTGTTTTTTTTTTTTTTTTTAGCCAGAAGCAAATGAATATATTATCTATCCACAGCAGAACACAGGGCGAACGGATCTACAAGAGGTGGGTGATTGTGATTCCTTGCGTGTGTGGGGGGTGTGACTACCCTTCAGGATTCATTTTCACTGATGGTGACATACTAGACAATCCTCGGAGGCCTGTCTATCAAGCTGAAACATGATCTGCAGAAAGTTAGGTTACTCATGCTCACACACAGGGGCGATGGCAATTTAGAATGGCCCCTTAAATACTAATTATACTTGTTTTTAGAAAATAAATTAAACCTACGTGAATAAAGCTGTTCACGCTGTTTACTCTGGCTGTGTATGAATGTGGTTCCTCACTGGGGTTTGGAAACTCATGAAGAAACAGGCAAGCTTACATGCACATCCACACACATCCACACACATCCATGTAGCCAGTGTGTACACCTTTCTCCTCTCCTTTTAAATTTAATTTCCATAACCCTGAAAAGGCTCAAATAATTTATTTAGATAGCTAGATGTACTGTTTTACTATTATTGCAATATGACTTGGCTTGCAAATACACTGCCTGAATTCCTATTACCCGTATCCAAATATCCATTATAAATGAGAAATTTGCAGGTGGATTCTCTTTGTCAGAGCAGAAGCTAGGGCAAGGCTCTCTGTGCTCACAGTAAGGATGCTTTGAGCGGCTCTGCATTCATTCACAGCATTTGTGTAGTTACTGAAGACAACAGATGGGTCAAAACCGGTAAGATGGACCCAAGGCTGTTACGTGCCAGCTTGCCAATAAAATCTATTTTTAAACAAAAATATAAATTAGTAAAATCATGGAATGAAAAATTACATATTGAAAGTGAAATAAAATCTCACAAAAGGAAAAGAAGGATAGTTCTGGAAAGAGATTTTAAAAGAAACCAGAGAAGCACATGGCAACTCTTGGCTGAAAACAGGCCTGGCACATGGGGAGGTCGTGTATTTCCCAGCTCCTCATGGAGGGTTTTTCACAGCACTGGATAATGAAAGAGCCTAGCTGGGATAAGATTTCCCTCCTCGCAATGATATGAGAGTGCTACTAGGCTCTTTGAAACTCCGTGAGAATGTTCTGGAATGCTAATTGAGTAGCATCATCCAGTAGGACATTTATTTGGATTTACTTGTGTCAGCTCAGTGGCAATGTCTGCTCGATTCCTATGATCAGTGTAGCAATCGTGGGGGATTTCTCTGAATTACAGCTCCCCAGACTGTGGCACTTGCAGCTTAGCACCAAATTTTCTTCATGGCTCCACATTTTGGTACCTTTTTGTACATAATGCAGCATGGATTTGTTTATCCAGCATTCTGTCATCCAGAAAACTCTATTAACTTTTGCATCTGTTCTTTGCTGCTATTGGGATAATTGATGTTCATCATTTTGACCCTGAAGCAATTCAGGTGCCTTTTGAATCAGACAAGATTACATTATATTTCACTGGGGTGGGAATGAGAGAGTCCCTGGGGTCCTGAGGCAGTGTAGCAGTGTGAGACTCACAGCAGCATCTAGCATGGGACAAACCACAGCTTGATAGAAAAAGAAATCCTCCTCCTTCAGCCAAGGAATGCTTTTTCACTCCCATTTATCTGTCTGTTACGTATGCATCCAACAGACATTCTCTGAGTGTGTTCATTTGCCAGGTCTTGTGAATGCTACCGGAGTAACAAAGATAGATTGAACCCAGGCCCTGTCCCTAAGAGACCCTTAGAATACAGCTGGACAGGCTCTGCTCTGATAGTTACAAAACAGTGATAAGGACATGCGGTCATTGAGCACAGAGGATGGGCTGGAGGAAGGAGTTGGGCTTTCTGATAGTGGTAGTTCAGGTTGATTGTGAAAGCTCAACTAAGGATTAGGTAATGGCAGATTGACCTAGGCCAGTGTTTTTCAACCTTTTTCTTTTTCTTTTTCTTTTCTTTTCTTTTTTTTTAATCTCATGGCACACTTAAAATTATAGTTAAACTCTACAACCTGCTTAAATTATGTTGTTAAAAAAAGAGAGTTAAAAAAAAAAAAAAAAGAATATATCTACCTGGCTTTGAACTTAAAAGAAAAAAATAATTTAATGAATGATCTTTGAAAGTTTTTGTGGAACACCTAAGACCCTATCACGGCACACTGGCTGAAAATCCTCGACATAGGCAGAGGAAGGAGAAGGAACAAAAGCCCAAGTTTGTGATACACCACGGTGTCTGCAGCCATGCAGGTAGCTCAGGGATGTTGAAAGATGATGTACAAGAGGAAGACACTGAGTGTTGTGTGTGGGTTTTTGGTCACATAAAGAAAGTAGGCTTCATTTTGAATACCATAGGAGAAATGCTAGGCTTTTAAGTGCTGGCCTGTCATATGTGATGGTCATGGTGAAAGTTTTATTTTAAGTAGGACTTTCTATCTTTTCTTTTCAGCTGGAGAAGTCCTCCTCTTTCTTGGTTTCCTAGTGCATCCCTAAAAGGAGATATTTGGGAGTATAACTAACAAAGGGCGTGAAAGATCTCTACAAAGAGAACTATGAAACTTTAAGGAAAGAAATAGCTGAAGATGTTAACAAATGGAAAAACATACCATGCTCATGGCTGAGAAGAATCAACATTGTTAAAATGTCCATACTGCCCAAAGCAATATATAATTTTAATGTAATTCCTATTAAAGCTCCATTGTCATATTTTAAAGATCTTGAAAAAAAAAACAAAACTTCGTTTTATATGGAATCAGAAAAAACCTCGAATAGCCAAAACATTACTCAGTAATAAAAACACAGCAAGAGGAATCACACTACCAGACCTGAGACTGTACTATAAATCGATAGTGATCAAAACAGCATGGTATTGGCACAAAAATAGAGAAGTAGATGTCTGGAACAGAATAGAGAACCAAGAGATGAATCCAGCTACTTACTGTTATTTGATCTTTGACAAGCCAATTAAAAACATTCAGTGGGGAAAAGATTCCCTATTTAACAAATGGTGCTGGGTGAACTGGCT
>CAUYPK010119625.1:0-34702 GCA_963574355.1 Loris lydekkerianus
AAAAAAAAAAAAAAAAAAAAAAAAAAAAAAAAAAAAAAAATATATATATATATATATATATATATACATCAACATGTGTCTATCTTGAGGAACTAACTTTCAGAACTATGCACACAGTCTGATTGATACTATACATTCAAACTTAAACCCACAAGACACTACTATGTATTGTTTTTACATAGACTATGAATGCCAATGTCTCCTTGAATGTACACTAAAGTCATAGCATCGGGTACTTCTGAGAAAAAGCTAATAGAAATATGACTGGGGCTTGTGCTTAAAAGAAACCTCACTTCTATGGGAAAGTCTATTTTTCCATCTGTAAGTAGATTTCTATTATGTATCTCATCAGGTTCCTGTGTCTATTCAATGCGCTAACATGATAAAATACTTAGAACGGTGATTGAGAAACAGCAAGTTGCTATTGTTATTACCATTTTTGAAAAATAATTGGGATATCGGATCTATCCCTTGAGCTAATCATGTTCAACTATATTCCAAGTAAATCTTGAATTTTTCTCTATTCCTTGCAAGGAATAAAGATAGGAAATAATTTACTTCCAAACAGTTTTTAACAGAGGAAAAGTTTTGTATTTATCAAATTATGTGTTGCATACATATCATCATTCATAATTTTCATAAATATGTACTCATTTGCCAATGGTAATTATTATAAATTTTATGCCCACGGAGAATACTTCATAGATACACAGAGTAAAGTTTGCCAAGTTACATATCAACATTTCACTGTAAATTATTTTAATACAAAAGCATAGCTATGCCATTTGGAGATACAGCCACTCATTAATCGTCACAACCAATAAGAAAAGTTTTGAGAACTGCTGATCCAAGGGTGCTGGATGTTAAAGTGGGTAAAGGTCTAATAACAAAAGTCCTAAACAATGAAAACATAGCTCCTCAGGTAAACAGATACACAACAAAAAATGGCGGGGTCTCTCTCTGCCCTCTCCTAGACAGCGGGGCAACCTAGAAGGCTCCAGTTACATTAATGTAACACAGTTGGCTATTTAATTTCTGTTTGTGAAATTATTTTATCAACACAAAACTCAGTATCATTTTAAGTTCATTATCTTTTGTTATATTTTCAATAAACAGTGTACTTGCTAATGAAATACATATCATAATGTTAACTTGAAACAATATTCTCAGCTTATTTAATTTGTAATAAACAAACAGATGTCACTTATTCAATATATTACTTAACTGTATTGTTTTGCTGTTTTAAATAATATATTTAAGTATATTTATTCTATTTTTTGTTTACATTTTAATTAGGAATAAGTGAAAATAAATATTAAAAAGGCCTGTTTCAATATCTCTATAATTAAAAAAAAAGTTATTCTATTTTGGTGGAAGGAGGGTAATGGGTGGGGCCACATCTATGGTGCATCTTAGAATGGGTACAGGCGATTGCACTAATGTACACAGCTATGATTTAACAATAAAAAAAAATAAAAAATAAATAAATAAAATGTTATTCTATTGGCAAGTATATGAAAAGATTACTCATATTTACTAGTTATAATTAAGACAGCGATATAATTAGAGAAAATTTCAAGTTGATTTTTAAGATGAAATTTAATTCTAATCAAGCAATGTTATCTTAGTTTCTTAACAACTGATATTATGGACTCCAGAGTAATTATATCAACGTGGCATATGAATTAGCAATACTTTAAATAATATATGCATCAATTTACATAGTGAAAATGCAATAATTTTATTATATAGCTCCAAGGATTTTAATTTTATTGATCACTGAACTTTTAAGCAACTCTTAAGTTGCACAATAAAAGATTAAGTATTTTTCTGTTGTTGATTTTCAACAATAGTGGAGACTTTCCAGTTTGAGTTAAACTTCATGTTCTAGTACAGTGGATTCAAAATCTCATGTTTTCTGTACAAATTTATAAAATATAAAAATGCATAAATTACTTAACGTTCAAAAGTATACATAATACTCAAAAAGTTCCCTACAGCTCTCATTGTCATGATTCATCAAATTAAGATAACACTGTTGTCTCTGGAGGCGGAGATGTTTTATCCATTTATCTTTGATATTTATTATGTGTTTTTTGCACAGTGAAGCACTATATGAAATTCTGTTACATTGTAAAACAAATCAACCGTTCTGTGTGTTGCATAAATACAATCCATATCTCTAAATTGTCCTTAGTTTCAGTTGGAGAATTTAAGAAAAGACAGAGGATAAAACAGAACAAACAAAAAAACACGGTTGTCTAACTTGAAAGGCAGGGGATTATGGGGAAAGAAATGGTGGAATTGAACAACCACACGCCTCTCCGATCTGCTGTATTCATACACTTATTGAGTAAACCACTAACACCTGGAAACATGTAAGACCAGAGGGGACAAAAAGGAAGTGGAAGATTATATTCTACGTTTTATGAGTTTTCTATTTTCAAAATAAATAATTAAAAAAAAACTTGAGATGTCTATTTATTTTTCTATCTGTCCATTTATTTGTCTGTATCATTATAGTTTGAATTTTCCTTTATTCCCTTAAATATGGACATCTAAAAAATAGTTGAATTATTTACACTGTATTTTATTAAAATTCTTTTAGAAGTGTCTATAATGTCTTTGCTTTTGAAATCCTAAATAATATGAACTCTATTTATTGTAGATATTCTTATATGTTGGAAATGAGATATATATTGCTGTAGAATAAATAGAGAACTATTGAAATCATGCTAAAATACATAGAATTAATATCATGAGCTCCATATATTTTTGAACAAATAAAAAATCAGTTTAGATTATTTTCTTCCCATTTAATTTAAACACATAAAACATCTTGAAATGTGAGGACAAAATATATTATATACAGATGATGCAACAAAAAAAAAAAAGAAAGAAAGAAAGGAAGAAAGGAAAATTCCTTAAAACCAAATTATGCACTAAAATATAGCTCTTATCTCCAAAACAGTTTTCCTAATTAAAAAGAAATCAAAACTCATTGAGGTTTTAGAAAGAATAAATATTGTCTAGTAATAATATATACTTCATGGCAATTACATGAACAAGAACTCTTTGTTCTTTCAATTTTTAAATAAATAAAAATGCCTACAGATGAGTTTTCAGAACAGCAAGTATTAGGAAACTGAGCAGAAACTACATACATTTTTCTTCTTTCTTGACAATAAAACAAATAGCAGTGTGTGTGTTTAGAGAAAAAAACTAAATATGCTTGCTTTTTTGTTGTTGAGACAGAGTCTCATTTTATCACCCTGGATAGAGTGCTGCTACATCATAGCTCACAGCAACCTCAAACTCTTGAACTCAATCAATTCTTGTGCCTCAGCCTCTTGAGTAGCTGGGACTAAGGCACCCACCACAGTGCCCGGCTATTTTTAGAGACAAGGTTTCACTCTTGCTCAGGCTGGTTTTGAACCTCTGAGCTCAGGCAATTCACCTGCTTTGGCCTCCCAGAGTGCTGGGCTTACAGGTATGAGCTCCTGCACCCAGCTTGCATGTTTACTCTTAATGCCATGTTCGTCACAGATTCAATGTGAGGCCAGTCAGTGGTTTCCCACTGAGAATGAAGAGTGTGTTATTTCCATAAATAGGCAGGCTATATATTTATTTTTATGAATAAACTTGGGAAATATCAGATAGCTTGGGCTCACCAAATATGTACCTGTCACACTTGGACCCTCCAAGTTGAAATCTTTCCTTGGTTAATCTCCTTTGTAATCATACAAAGTAGGATCACTATCTCTAAAATGTCCTTTATGAATCTATTATATTCTGTTTAGACTCATGACTGAAACATTCGATTTAATTTGACAAAAAGTTAAAACAAAAATTCCATATTTTTAAAGAAAAATATAGTCATAAAAGAAATTCAAACTTATTTTTCTATCCCACAAAGTTACTTTGCAATACCATTATATATATGGTCAATACACAAAAATAAATTGTATGTGTGTATACCACCAGCAAACAATTGAAAAGTGCAATCTTTAAATAATGTTTTCAATCATCAAAAGCCATACACTATGTACTTAGAAATAAATTTATTAAAAATATTGAACTTTCTAAACTGACAACTATGAAACATTGCTAAGAGAAATGAAAGATGATCTAAAAAAGCAGAAAGACACATCACAGTCATAGATTGGAACAAATGGAGGACAAAGACTACAAACAGCAATGTTGCAGATTTCAGCCTGATTATAATAAGAATCCCACAAATAGCGATTGTCCAAACATTCCAAATAAAGACAAAGATGATGAGGTTGGATAAAACCGCAAGACCCCATCCTTTAGTACGAATTGCTGTGTAACAAATTACCCCAAAGCCGGCATGTTAAAACAAGCACTGTGTTATCTCACACATTTTCTAGGATTCAGAAATGTGGGAAGAACCTTCCTGGCAGGTCCCGTGCCTGGTCTCTTATGAGATTGCTGTTAGTCTGACCCGTGCTACTGTCTCCTGAAGCTCTGATGGGCGCTGGAAGATCCGATTGCTGGCAAGATGCCTCCCGTCTCCACTGTGTGGGTTTTTCCACAGTGCTGTCTGAGTATCCTGGTGACACAGCAAGTAACACCCCCAGATGAGCCACCTATGAGCTGTCCAGAAGGAAGCTTCAGCACCTTTCGTGACAGAGTTTCTCAAGTCACTACCAGGTCTGCCTTCTTCATGTTGGTAAAAATGAGTCACTGAGTCCAGCCTACGATAAAGAGGAGAGTAGACTCCAACTGATAAAAACAATTCTAAAAAAAAAAAAAAAAAAAAAAAAAGAATATTAAATAATTTATGGTCATGTTTTAAAAACATTGTACCTAATATGTGCTATCTACAAGAAACTAAATATAAAGCCATAAAAGGCTAAAAATATATATATTTTTTAATTGCCATACTAGCACTGATGTAAAAAAAAAATCTAGAAAGGTCAACTTAAAAACAGACAAGCCAAGAAATATTACTAGGAATAAAGAAAGGTGTTGGATAATGATAGTCCATGGGTCTAGAGGCCGTAATAGTTTCACGACAAGAGCTATGAGAATCTTCCAAACCTAACAGGAGAGCAATCGATGAATAAACTAATAAGAAAAATAGACAAATTCACAATTAAAACCAGCTATTTCAATACCTTTTCTCTCAACAAATTATAAGATAATTAACAGAAAGCCACTAGGAAAAGAAAATTGTAAATCAAATTGATCTTACAGAAATTTATATAAAAATACATCCTGCGGAGTTGTTGAGTTGTAGTTTTTCTTTCTCTCTTTCTTCTTTTTTTTTTTTTTTTTTTTTTTGCAGTTTTTGGCTGGAGATGGGTTTGAACCTGCCACCTCTGGTATATGGGACCGGCACCCTACTCCTTTGAGCCGCAGGTGCCACCTGAGTTGTAGTATTTTTATAAGCATAAATGGAACGTAAACTAAGACACACAATATTTTGGAACAAAAACAAAATACAAAAGCTGAGTATTACTCAATAGGCTTAAAAGAAATAAAATGCACATGGATTGGAACGGAAATAAAACTACATTTATTTATAGATGGGCATGATAACCTATGTAGAAAATCCTAAATATCTACCCTAGTAACAGCAAACAACAAAAAGGTGGGACAACTTCCTCTGAGATAACAAGGTCACAAGACAATCAGAATGCAACATAAAAACAATTCTATTTCCATGTATTACTATTGAATAATCCAAAAGTCAAATTATAACTATAATATTTAAAATAACATCAAAAACATGAAATATTTAGAGATAAATTTAATAATAGATGTGTATAATCCATACACTGAAAATCAGGATATATTGGTAAAATACTGAAGAACTAAATAAATGGAATACACTATGTTATAATCTGTGAGAGTTATGGAAATGCATATTTGGGGCCCATTGAAATGGTGAATTTTATATGCAATGTATGCTTGAGTGAAGTTTATTTTTTAATTGAAACATAATGGACCTTCTTTAATCCTTATCCTCTTCAAGCACAATTTGATGGTATTTGTATATTCAGCAAGGTTTTACAACCATCACTATAATTTAATAGGCAAATACTTCCAGCATCCCCAGAAGAAATTCCAATCCATTAGCAGTCACTCCTATTCTGCCCTAGTTCAGCCACTGGCAACAAACAGCAACTTTGGTCTTCAGTGGTCTGCCCGTTCCAGACATTTCACATATATAGAATCTGATAGCATGTGGCCCTTTATACCTGGCTACTTTTACTTCATGTGGCGATATTAATGTTCATGTATGTTTAGCATGTATCAATATTTTATTCCTTTTATAGCAGAATAACATTCCACTCTGTGGATATTCCACAATTTTGTTTTTTTCTTTCGTCAGTTAGATATTGGTTTGTTTCCACTGTTTGGCTATTATCAGCAGTGCTAAGAACATCTGAGTACAAGGTTTTCAATTTTTATGAATATATAAATAGTAGTGGTATTATGATGTCACGTAGTAACTATTTTTTAACTTTTTGGATGTGAAAAGGTATCCCTCAGTTTTGATTAGCATTTTCCTAATGAATGACTAATGTTATCAAGCATCTGTTCATGTGCTAATTGGTCATTTGTTTATATCACTTTGAGAAATGACTATTTAAATCCTTCCACCATTTTTAATTTTTTTTTCTTTGTGTTGTTGAGTTGTCATAGTTCTTTATATATTCTGAAAATAATACACATCAGGTAATATAGTTTTCCAATAATCACTCCTATGCTATGGATTGTCGTTTTACTTTGTGGATAGTTCATTTAAAGCACCAAAGTGTTTAATTTTATGAAATTAATTTTCTCAGGTGTCATACCTGAGAAGCCATTACCAAATTTAAGAGACTTACATCTAAATTGTCTTCTTACAATTTTATATAAAACTCATGCTTTCACTGTGCCATTTGGATCTTTGACGCATCTTGGATTATTTTTTATATGTGGTCAGAAGTAAGAGTTCAGCTTTATTCCTTCTTGTAGCATATCTAGCTGTTCCTGTCATATTTAGTGACTTTTTTTTTTCAAATTTATGTTCTTATCAGAAATCAATTGGCTATAAATGTACAACTTTGCTTCTGAACTCCCAATTCTATTCCATTGACCTGAAAGTGAGAGTCCTCTAACACTGTTTTGCTGCTTCAAAAGTGCTTTGGTTATTCTGGGTTTTTTGAATATTCATATACATTTTATAATCAGCTTCTCAATTTTTGTGGAAAAACAAAACAAAACAGCCAGCTGGGATATTTGTCGAAATATCACTGAGTTAACAGATCAGTTTGGTTAATATTGTGATTTTATCATTGTCACCTTCAATCCATGACCATGGAATATTTTCCCATTTATTTATTTTATTAAACTTTTTCAATAGTATTTTTTAACTAGACTGTACTTGCCTTCCACTTTTTTAATTACATTTATTCCTAAATATATTTTTATTGTTGATGTTATTGTAAATGGAATTGTTTTCTTAATTTTATTTTCAGATTTTTGTTGCTCGTTTATAGAAACACAACTGGCCGTTGTTTACGGGTCATGTCATGTATCTAGTGGTCTTGACATGTGTATTAATTAGTTCTAAGTCTCTGTGTGTGTGTATTTTCAAATTTTGTTTGTATAAGATTGTTCAACTAGAAATATAGTTTTATTTCTTCTGCATTTCAATCTCTATGTATGTTTTACTTATGTTCCTGTGTAGTTGTTCTCATTAAAACTTCCATTACAGTGTTGAAATGAAGTGGCAAGATTTGCCTGAGATTAGGAGAAAATCTTCAACTACTTCACCATTAAGTAGGATGGTATCTGCTTGTTTTTAATAGATGCTGTTTGTGAATATGAAGAAGTTCCATTCTATTACCATTTTTTAAGTGTTTTTTATTAAGAATAGATATTTGGTTTTATTATTTTTTCTGCTTTTATTAAAATGATAATGGAGCTTTGTCCTATATTATATTAGTATTTTATATCATATTGATTGATTTTTGTATGTTCAAAACTTCCGAAATGTTTAGATAAATCCCACTTGGTCGTGGATTTATCTAAACAACATAATTTATATGTTGTTCAACTCATTTGTTAGTAATTTGTTGAATATTTTTGTGTAAAAAGTTATAAGGGGAATTGGTCTATAGTTTTATTTTCTCACAATGTCTTTCTGTGTTTTGAAATGAAGGTAGTGCAGGTCTCCTGGAACAAACTGAGAAGTGTTTTCTCTTCGTCTAAGTTTGGAAGTGTGTTTCAAACACCGATGCTAATTCTTATTCATAGATTTGGTAGAATTCTTGAGATAACACGTGGTCCTGGAGTTTTCTCTGTGAGAATATATTTAACCACTAACTCAGTCTCTGTAGCTGTGACTCCGTTATACTTTATCGGTCTTTTCAGGCTGTCCATGGTTTCTGACGTCGGTTTTGGTAATATTTCCTTCCAGCCTTTCCTCCATTTCATCTAGATTATCTTATTTTTTGCCTTACAGTTATTCTCAACATTCTCTTATAATCTGTTTTTTTCCCCCTCTAATGTCTGTAGTAATTCTACTTCTTGTATTCCTAATTTTAGTACTTTTGAGATTTGTTCTCTTGTTCAGTCAAGGTAAAATATACCAATTTTCATTCAAAGATTTAAATTTGAATTTTATTAATAATTTTGCATTATTTTATTATATTCATTATTCATATTAATATCATTTAATTGTTTCTTATGCTTGGTTATGAATTGCTTTGCTCTTTTTTACAAGTGTTTCTAGTTGGAAAGTTAGTTTACAGCTTTGATCACTTTTTTAAAATTAGGCATTTATATACATACATTTCCCCTTTAAATACTGCCTTAGCTTCATTCCACAAATGTTGGTGTGTTTTAGGTTTCTCTTTTCTTCATCTCAAAGTGTTCTTAAAAGTATGTGCCTCCCTCCTGGTCTCATTGCTTATTTATGCACTTGTCATTTAGTTTCTGTTTCCCTGCCCTGACCACCACTTACATGACCTCACTCTCCTGGGCTGGACGTGCACCACATGTACACAGCAGTAGATCTGGGAATATTTCCATTTCCTCCTTATCTTTGATGTATACGTTTGATAACTAAAAAATTCTTGATGAATATATTATACCCATGACTTATAACCTTGATGATTTCTGATAAAAATTAACAGTTCATCTCTATTAAGTATCTTTTACATGATGAGTTTCTTCACCTTCATCTGCATTCAAGATTATTACCTTTTAATTTTTCTTTTTTTGATTTTTGGTTTTAATAATTTGATTGTAATGTGCTTTATCATAATAATTATAATGTGTTTCATTGCGTGTTTTATTGTGTTTCGTCTCTTTGAGTTTATTTTACTTGAAATATACTGAGGTTCTTCGTGTATGTCTTCAAATTTGGGAAGGTTTTGGTGACTATTTTTATCAAAATTCTTTCTCTTTATTTCCATACTTTGTTTCTGGGATCCCCATGATACATTAGTTGCTATACTTGATCTTATTCCAAGAGCCTAACTATCTGTTTGTTTGTTGGTTTTTTTTTTTTTTTCTTCATACTCTTTTCTGTTAGTCAGACTTGATATTTTCAATTGACCTATCTTCACATTCTTTGAGTTTTTTTTTTTTCCCTCTGTCTACTAAAATCTGTTCTTGTGCCCCTCTCATATAATTTTCCTTCCAACTATTATAGTTTCAGCTCTATTATTTATACTTAATTATTTTATTTGGGATTTTTTTTTTTTTTTTTTTTCAGTTTTTGGCTGAGGCTGGGTTTGAACCCACCACCTCTAGTATATGGGGCCAGCGCCCTACTCCTTTGAGCCACAGGCACTGCCCAGTACTTTTTATCCCTTTATGAATATTCTATATTTGGTGAGACATTCTCAAACTATGTTTTAGTTTTTTAGTTATATATCTCTTTATTTATTTCAACATATTTAGAATAGATTCTTCAAAGTTTCTTTCTAGTATGACAAAGACATTGTTGCCATTTGTTTATTTAGTTTGAGTCATAATATATTTGATTTTTTGCATAACTCATAACTTCTTACTGAAAATGGAACATTATAATTGATATCAGGGCCACTCTGTAGATCAGAATCCCCCCTCCTCCCAGAACTGGTAGTAGTTGATTGTTTAATGGGTTTCTGAAATAATTCTGTAAAGTCTGTATTTGTCATTTGTAGCTTTAGAGACTCTGTTTAGTCTGCTTGGTGTTTAAGTAATAGCTGGACAAAAATATCCTGCAAAGTATAAGAATTGCTATATATGCTGAAACTCATATTGGGCCACACCTCCAACTTAACCCAGCCAGTTTTCATTGAGACTGACACTCCAATGTCTGTATATGAGATCTTCAAGGTCAGCAGGAAGAGTGACCTTAGGGTCCTGACGGAACTTCATGTACACGCACAGAGTTCTGTGCATACACAGCCCTGTGCTTGTATGCGGTCTTCAGGTTCTCAGAAATCATGAGAATTTTTCAAAGCCCAAATCAATATCATACTCCCTCAGTATGTATTTAAACATATTTAATTAGCCTTTTATTTTCTTCTACTATTAGTCAATGTCTCAGACAGCTAAAAAATTAAAAGATTGCTGCTTCTTATACTTAACAACATCCCAAAGGAAAACACTCTTTCTCCATTATTTTCTCTTCTGAAATCCTTTCTTATCTTATGAAAACTTCTTTACTTTCACCTATTTTTTTTAATGACATTTGCCTTCCCAAGAATACCTGAGCCTAGAAAAAAATCCTATGTGGATCTAATTACATCTTTATTAAGTTCCAAGCTTAGACCTGTCTCTTGGTAACTTCATTCATCTTCATATTCTGAACATATCAAGATTACTACTAGAAATCACCATCTAGTAAGACATATTAGTTTTTTCCCAAATTTTATTCCACCTCCCTTTCAGCAACACTTCTTCCATTCCTTATGTCCCACTCAAGGATCCCATAGTATTATATTTCCTGGAAGAATATAATTTATAAATTGAATTTATAAATTTCAAAATTCATTGCTGTATTATTGTTATTCCCATGGTTATTTACATCTTAGAAAATTAAGTATAGAATGAGCAAAATATAGCTTCAAAGAAAGTAAATGCAAATTTGACATTGATTGTTGCCCAAATTTATATGTCATCTCTCTCTAACAGGAAAATGTATTCAGAATCCTTTACTAAAGCCAGTTATAATGGCCAGTGTACTTATATTCTCTACATCCAGTTGTCTGCTATCATTAAGCAATTTCAATACTATGACAATTTCTTTTTTCAATCATAATTCCAAAAAAATGGTTTGGTTTTATCATATCTCCATTTTCAAATCATGTTTGGAAATAAATAAGGCACAGTAAACAATAAATACAAAAACAATCAGCATTTAATATCATTTTCTAGCCAAGTATGTTTGATATACCTATTGCCTGTTTACCACCTAACTAGATGCCATAAATATACAACCAGACATAATTTTTTGAAGAACAAATAGTATAGTTTGAATTTAAAAATATGTATTGAGAATTTATAAAAGGAGAATTCAAAAGAACCTGGAAAAATCTGAAATGAAAATAGGAATGAGTTAGGATAGACAAGGACCTGAGTGTAAAAGAAGGAATAACATTGAAGAAATCAGCAGGGATTCAGAAGAATAGTCATGGCCCTGCTTGGATCACGAAGTCAGTCCAGTGAAGCCCAGACCACCAGGTCTCACAGACTCATTGTTCCTTTCTAGACAGCATGTGGGATGGTGTAGCTGCTGCCTCACGCTGGAGTGGTGGTTTTGTGGATTGATGAGAGATCATCCTCTTGAGATGGATAGAAAGTTGCACACACATAAAAATATTATCTCGATCCAAAAGAAAAAAAAAAATCATGCTTTCTCTTCCCTCAGATTTATTCTTTATAACGCTAGCTAAATGAACTATTCGAGGTGCTTTGTAAATATTTATCACATTTCTTTCCTCCATTTCCCTAAGCAATCTAGAAAATGTCCCTTTAGAGTGTTTAGTGAATAACAAAGACTGCTATCAAGTCTGAAAGATTTTTTTAAAAGGAAAACTCAGTACCCTTTAACCCACACAATGCTCTTTGTCTTGAAAGTAATTCTGCTTCTCACTTACATTTGCTGGTGCAGGGATGGTAAGACAGAAGTATGACATTCTAACATTGTTGTCAGCCTCTCCTCTTCCCACCTGTGCAGAGAAAATGATGTAACAGCACAGAGCTACTGTATTATTAAGAACCAGGTACTGATTACTAAAAATGGCAATGTTTGGACAATGTTCATTTTTGAAAATACCTTGATAAAGAATAAACCCCGAAATTCAGTAGATAAGTGTCACAAAAGTGTTAATATTAAACATGTATATGGTAGAGGAGGGAGAAGTATTAGGAAATTGCATTGTCTTATACTGTCACAATATAGCTAGAATTTCACAACAAAAAGGGATTTACTTTTACCAAATTGTTTATGAGTAATTTCACTTGACATAAATGATTATAATACATACAGATCAATTATTTTTTAATCCAAGAGTAACACTGGTAGATAAACGTGTCCACATTTTCTTTATCATGGGTGGCTTGCACAGTATTCTAATGTTCTGGCATGAGGAACACTTGTCTTTTGATGACTGATACATTTGACATTACATAAGGTACAAAATACTACTTTGTCAATGTAAAAATGCATTTCTAAAATCAGTAGTTAACATAGTAATGTTACTACCTTTTTAGTGAATATGTTACTAGACATCATATCCCAGCATGAAGTTTTTTTCGGGTCATGCTGGAGTAAATAAGATTGGGCAGGTGCTGCTCTGGATTTTAACATTCTTTCATAGGGACAAGGAATTTGCAAACAAGGGAAGTACATTCTTCAGATTAAATGTGCTAAAATTTACAAATATTCTGCTATCACCAACTATAAATATAATAATTTTTTGTCTTTTAAAAGAAGTACTTGACTTTTATAAATTTAAATAGCATTTTATGGTACATTAAAAAATTGACTACTTAATTTAATATTTCAATACAAAAGTCTTGCACTGAGCTGTATGCTTCATTGTACTCTTCCCTAAGCATATTAGTATAGGTACCTTTACAAACAATATAACTTTATACAGTTATTAAAATTTATATTAGAATGCACTAAATGTATTAAAATATTTCTTCTTTCTAAAATATATAATCAATTTTTCATTTTTTTTTTTAACTTTCAATGTCACTATTTTTCTAATGCTGTCTTAAACTTCATTTCTTCTTTTGGCAACTCTCTGCATAGGCAGGCCTTTTTTTTTTTTTTTTTTTTCTTTTACTATTTTATGTTACAATTATTCTAAAAATAGATTTTAAAAATGCTGGTAAATAGAGAGAAAAAGAGCAAGTATCCGGTCAGCAGATGGGTGAGCAAGTGCAGTAAAAAAAAAGCAGAGAGTGACCCCTGGATAGCCCTTCTTTCTTTGCTGGTGTCACTGGGCTCTTTCTCCTTTGCACCAACTCTCATTTGGGCACTTAGCTTTCTTCTTTCTACTGTTCAGCCCATTTACATCTCTTCTTTCCTCCTCATTTCTCCTTTGATTTCTCACTCCCAAATGTGTTTAGAGATTTGAAGTCACATCTAACTTATTATAGAGCCTATTTCAGATTATCTCCGGGAATGTAGGCAAATGTTGAAACAATACCATTTACTGTTTTTGTTGTGAAAATATCCTACAGGCCTAGCTTCCATCAGCAAGTTATCGGGCTGTTGCTGGCTTTTGTAAATAGTGTTTTACTGGAACGCAGCCACGTCCATTTGTTTATTCATTATGTGTGGTGGTTCTTGAGCTGCAAAAGCTGAGTACTTGCACCAGAGACAATATGGCTCACAAACTTTAAAATATTTACTATCCAATCCTGCACGGAAACAGATTGCCAGCCCTTGCTCTACAGCTGCTAAAATTCTAAGGTATATTTCTTTTTTTTTTTTATATGTCCTGAGTGTGCTCTAAAATCTTGCTATTTTCAAGTTAATTTTCTGCATGTCTCACTCAGAGACTAAAACTTTAGCTCCTCTATCACAGGAAAAATAAAGGAGACCTTCAGGAATCTACCGTGTTAATGTCTGTCTGCTCCACACAAGGACTGCACCCACCTTTGTCTCTACCTTCTTTCTTCCCATTTTCCATCGTTTTCTAGCTGACTAAAGGCAACAGCTTCACAGCCCTTTGTGTGCCGCCCTCCTCTCTTCCCTACAAGGTAGACGCAGAAACTTTACTCTCATTGACCTGCATTTTCATACTTTCCACTCCACTTGCATTTTTCATAAGAAAGAAAATAAATTCTAGTACGAAAATATTCAGGAATCTTTAATTCAGTCAGGAACCCCCTAAATTCTCAAAATTCCCAAAATTAAACACCCTCAAAGTTTTCTTCTAGCCTTTGTTTTTTTCCCCATCCTTTGCCACAGTTTCCTAAGGAAATAGTGAAGGTTCCTGATGTCTCAAGTCTCATATTTTTTCTGTAATCTCCAGTGTTTAATATCATCTGGAACATAGCGGGGGGTCAGCAAATGCTTAATGAAAGAATGATTTAATTAGAAACATTAACTAATTCATGTTAGTCTCTCTTCTCAGAGACCCGTTACACAGAGACACCGTCGTCTTACTGAATCCTTAGCTCCTCCCTAGCCTATCTATGTCATTCTCAAGAGAAAAATGGACACCAAAAGTGCAATCTAATGAATGACCCAGTCCAATTAAAAACTGTCTCTTCAAAAACTGCTTTATCATTCAGGGGAAAATACTCTTTTTTTTTTTTTTTTTTTTTTAATTGTATTCTGCTGGCTCCACCTCTAGTAGGGAGCCCACAAGTTTATGATTTGAAATGTCAAAGCATAAAGAACTGGAGCCTTTGTCATGAAGACATGGGAGTCCATTTGTTCATAGCACAAGTTTCTTTTCTACTGAGTTTCTAAGTACTCTAATAAATAAAATGCTCAGAGCGCCATTGGTAAGGTTATAACCCATCTTGCTTTCTTGCTCTTTCCTTCTGCTCTCTGTCCACCTCCTTTTCTCTGTGTCTCTTCTGCCCTCTCACTCTCTCCCTTTTTCCCTTTCCTCTCTCCTTCTCTCTCTCTTTCTCTCTCTTCCCCAGAAAATCCTGCATCTCTAAAAGGGGACGAGCCATACAACTGTTCTTGCATTCTGCTTTTACAATCCACTCTTAATCATCTTTTATACATACCCAAGTCAATTGCAAAATCTTCACTACACATACTACCCAGTAATAAAGATATTTATGTTTAAGGGTTTACAGCAGGAGTAAAAACATGAAAAATCTTCTGTTAAGGAGACAATTTTCCACGAATCTGTTACATTTTAAATTTGAAGTATGAACTGTCTTTTTCTTGAACAGCAGACACACTTGGTGGATACATTATGTACCAACAAAACAATAGGTGGGCAGGCTTGCCAGTCACTCCCAAAGACTGATTCTCCAACTTGGGAGTCCTCTCTTGTAATGTGACCCAATGGACATGGCCGCTTTCACATCTCCCCGTGGGAATCGGGGCTCAGAAAACTACCATAAGATAATGCTGATATCCTGGTTGCTGCTGTTGATACGACTAAAAGAGCCTTTTGTCATTGAAGTGTCACTTCGTCTTCTGCCATCACCATGAAACGGTGTGAGAGTGCCTTCTTAGCCTGCAAGGTGGGGAAAGTCTCAAACCCATCTCAGCTCTCCATAGACGACTTTAAGATGACTGTCTCACTTATGTGTATATTTTTCCTGTCACCAGTGAATGTTACTTTTTCTCTTTCTCTTTGCATTTCTTTTATAAGATGTTTTAAACCTCTCCCTTTTAGGTACATACCTCAGAAAAAAGAATTCACCATGTATTCAAAAATCCAAACTACAACACTGTATTAATACACATAAATGCCATGTTATAGCTTTAGCATATGAATACTCATAAAATTAGCATTATTATTGTAGAAAAATGAGAAAACAATAATGCAAAAATGAAATAACAAAAAAAAAAAAGAGAGAACAGTATCCCCAACACAGATACAAAATTTCCTGCAATGTATTAAATGTGTTAGTGAATTCTATTTAGCTAGTTGGCCAGCTAAGATAGAGATATTGAGATATTGGTATAAATATTTACTATTAAGTAGGGCTGTAAATTTAATCATTTTCAATATTTAAAAATCAATAAATGCAACTAACCTCTTAATAGACCAAAGAAAAAAAGTACAACTATATGCAAAAATGAAGGAAAGTAATTTGACTTAATCCAATATGAATTACTGGTCTAAAAAAAAAAAAAAAACTTAAGCAAACTGGAAATAAAAGAAATATTCCTCAACCTGATCAAGACCGCTAATAAAAACCTAAAGCTAACATAATACTTAATGGTGAGGTTCTGAATGTTTTCCTCATAAAGTTAGAAGACGAGAAGGATGTCCATTTATGTCAGCCTCACTTGACATCCTACTATAAAGTCTAGTCAGTCAATAAGACAATAAAAAAAAAAAAAAAAGAAACAGTTCAGATTGGGAAATAAAACTACCCTAGGAGCATATGACATTCTAGCACATATATACAATCCCCAAGAAACATATAAATTACTCCTAGCAAAGAAAAAAATTATCTTTATATAAGTTATAAAATATGAAAATCAAAAATAAAATAAGAAATGTACACTTGCACCTAAGACAAAATATTTAGAAATCATAAGAAAATCATAAGAAAACATACATATATTTTACATGATGGAAACAAAAACTCAAATTAAGAAATTTTTTTAAATAGACGTAAGTGATGAGAAAAATTTACAGTTTTCATGAATTCAGTGCTCACCATGGTAAAGATTTTAATTCATTCTAAATTGATATATCAATTCAATATTATTCTTATTAAAATTTCAACAAGACATTTGAATAGGTATAGACAAGCTTATCTTATAATTATATAAATCAAAAGAATCAAGTATTTAAAATAATTTTGATAAAGAAGAATTAACTTAGAGGAATCATACTATGTAATTTTAAAACTTCTGTATAGCTCCATTAATCCTCAGAGTATGGCTTTGTCAGAAAAAAGACACAGACATAAATGGAACAGAAGTGGGAATCTCGAAATAAATCCATACAAGTATACACAACTAACTTTAGAAAAAATTGCAGAAGAAACTGAATTGAGAAAGGGATTTTTTTTAGCAAATGGTAAACAGTAGTTGTAAAAAGTGGATCTCATTCTATACAACATCTCTTACACAGATGCAGAAAATAAAGTCATTAAAATTTAAAAATTGAATATTAGAGAAAATCTTCATGATCAACAGATAGGTAAAAATGTTCTTAGAATTGGCAACAAGGAATTCCTATAAAAGAAAAAAAAATTGAATTTCATCAAAACTGGGAACTTCTGTTCTTGCAAAAATTCTGTTTAGAGGGTGAAAAAACAAGACATTGGCTATTAGGAAATATTTGCAAATCACATATGTAACAAAAAGACAAAAGAGCTACCTCTATTTGACGGTAAAATAACAAAGAAATCCAATTTAAAAATTACAAAATGTAACAGTTATTCATAAAGTGTATGAATATATATAAACACATAAAGGGGGATGTGGAGTGTCTGTTCTCTCATATCAGCTCATGAGAACATAAAACAGTAAAACTCTGAATTTTTTCTGGAAGTTTCATAAAAATTATACACTTCCTTTATGACCAAGCAAATTCCTGGATATTCATTCTAGAAAAGGAAAACTTACATTAATAAAATTACCGTATATGAATACTCGTAGTGGTATTATTTGAAACCACCAAAAAACTGTAAGCAACTCAAACGTCCTTCAATAAGTAACGAGTTAAACAAACTGCACTGTACAGAGGGAACGCTGCTCCTCCACCCACTCTGCTCCCAATTATGGCAATTAGCTTTGTTTATTTTTATTTATTTATTTTTTTTTTCTGGTCAGGGCTGGGTTTGAACCTGCCACCTCTGATATATGGGGCTGGTGCCCTTCTCCTTGAGCCACAGGCACTGCCCTCTGCTCCCAACTATGTAGACACACAGTCTGGCACATGCATCTTAAAGGCATTTTGCAAATGCAAAAGGTCTTTCTCTAAAGGGTCCTTGCATTATGACTCCATTGACATAACATCCTTAAAATGACACAGTTAAAGCTATGGACAATAAAGAAGTGGTTTCCAGAGGTTAGAGAAGGGGAGGGTCCTGTGATAATTCCTTCATAGTGAGCTACGGTGCCTTTCCTTCATTACGGTGGTGATTATACGATCTATGTATGTGGTATGACATCATAAAGCTATTCACAAAAACATGTGGGAAAGCATTGCAGGCACAAATGTGTGCATTCCTAGTGTGATCAATACTCTAATTAATAGCATTGGAGCCACCACTTTCCTGGTATGAGTGGTACACTATAGTTCTGTGAAATGCCCCCAATCATCACAGCTGAGCGGGGGGTACGCAGAACTTCTCTGTCACATTTATGAAACTTCTTGGTTGTATAATGATTTCAAATTAAAAGTTTAAAATAAATTGAGGAAAATAGCAAAAAATCTAAATACATCACTTAAAAACACATAGCCTCAGAATGAGAAAAATACAAAAAGATCTACTATAAGTTGTTCATAAAAAAATTTAAATATTATGATATGGGTAGGTTAAAAATGAAAGGGATCTATGTTGTGAAAAATGAGTTAGAAGAAACCTTGAAAATAAAAGAGTGACATTACATATTAACATAATGTTTTACTTATTAAAATAATATTGGAAAGATGATAAGAATACAAGCATATTTTGGAGATGGCTGGAGGAAGATCTTGCCTTGAAGTTGATGGCTGACTAATCCCTTTTTACAGCAGTATTAATAGATTCAGGGGGGGAGCTCACATTAGGCCCCACCTCTCAACACCGCTGCATTGGGAATTATATTTTCAAGACATGAATTTGGGGGGACTCATTCAGACTGTAGCAATAAGCAAGCGTGAACCTGGCGCTGGGCAAAAGAAGCCCTAGTGTTATACAGGCAGGGCTCCTCGGGACGCTGACGGAACTTACAGGGGTGCATTTAATCAGACCGGTTTAGAGAGTCATCCCCGAAAGGATTATGGATCTCGGTATGCTTCCTTGTGACAACAGAGAACACACACGCTGATAATTAGCGTAAGTAAGTGTACAGTCTTCAGAAATAACCAAACACACAAGCTATTAACAATGACCGTTGTACTCTTTCTAGCGGAAGATTCATGGGAACTCAAACTCTCTTAAGAACTGTTTAAGGATGATGGTAGAAGATAATTCTAGGAAAGATCTCTCCCAGGCCTGAAGTTTTTAGGCTTAATATATAATTAAATGAGGATTTCTTGTGCTCATTAGACTTCTTGCTAAATTAATAAAATCCTGAAAGTTAAAACACATTTAAATGTGTGTGCATATGTGGTCAGATAAAAATGGCTTTGAATCTTAATTTCATTTAATGGGAATTTGAAATAAGTCAGGATGTATCTGAATTGCTATTAAGTGGCAGAAATAAAATATGTCTCTGATGTCTCATCTTTCCCTGGATCCATGTTATAATACAGATTTTGTTTGATTTTGTTTACAAATCCAGTCATGACCTGACTTTGAGAGTCTGACTCAAGTTCATAACCTAATCACTCTTCTTATCTGGCTGTCATGCTCTTGGGCTGCTGGGAACTGGCCCTAAATCTCCTCCAGTGGAGGTATTGGGTAGCTGATGACAAGCCCTTATGTTCTAGAGCCCTACAAATTGTCCAAATTAGTCTGTCCACCAGGAGTCCATAAAACCTGGATCTCTTCATCTACTCTTATGGTTTCTGCTCCTTCATCCTGAATGCAGCCCCCTGGCTGGTAGCACCTGGCTGGCAGTCAGGGCTGCGAGTGACAGAGAGTTTCTGCTTCCCACTGATCTGAGGGTGAGTGTGCTACGTCCTGCCACCGAAAGCATCTTTCAACCTTACACAACGCGCCCCGTTCCATTTGAGTCTTTGGTGTTTTCCCAGTCTTCCTCTGCATGAAGATATGCGACTGGTCCACAGGATATTAAAGAAGGAAACATTCAGAACCACTAACGTGCACCCAGACACTGACCTTTCCTCTTCCCCCTCCTTTTCCCTGGAGGAGGGGCTCTTCTCACCTGGTGGAAGACAGACGTGAAACAGGCTTTCTCCACTCAACTGAGACCATCTTCCATGAGCTGCTAGCCTGGAAAGCCCCAAATTATGTGAGTGAACCCTGTCAACATTAACAGATCCCATGAGCAGGCACGTCAAAGAGCAGCTACAACACAGAAACATGAAAAATGAAGCTAACCAGAGCCTAGGTCAGCCAAAGTCACTGGACATTCCAGACATAAACATTCCTTGCTGCTGCCTCTGAGCTGTGGGCGGTGTGTTAGGCGAGACTACTGCTTCTACAGATAATCAACATGTACAGCTTGTGACCGACACCAGGAAATGCCCTTTGGTGACTTCCCTAAGGTAGCTTGATTAAGCACAAAGGAGAGCTTTCTTCTGTCCCTCACTGCTTCGCCTGTATAACTTAGTATTTTAAAACAGAATTTTTTATCTCATCTCACCAGCAAAAAAATGATCCAGTGATCTTAGAAGGCAGCTGGCACCCAAGAAACACGGCAAATTCAAATTCTCTTGAACGTGGACCAATTACTGTTGGATCCCTGAAGTTCTGTGTATTTTCTTTTGTTGTTGTTTTCATTTTCTTCTTTACAAATAGAAATACAACAAGGAAGTAAAGCCACAGCAACATCCTTGCCAAATTTGAACAAGTGACAGAGGAAAACTCTCACATTTTAAAATAGAAGAAAATGTATATTTCATCCACACGACATAATTCGCTCATATATGCTATTTGCCTGATTCTTAGAGGCATTTCTGCCTGTTTGCTGTGTTCCTAGGAGCTCTAGTGGTAGGCTCATCATGTGTAGGCACATGTAATGTGAACAACGTTTGCATGACAGGTCAAGTGGTAGGGTAATTGCCTAGACCTCGCCATTTCCCATTCTTGGAATCACCTAGTAATGTATGCGTGCATAGGTACAAGTTATACTTAATTATGCAAATTAATATGAAATAAGTCTCTATTGAGTGGAAGGAGATAGAGAGGTATAGAATTTCCTACCATTAGGAAAAGTATTCTAGGTAGTGTCTTCATTCTAATAAAGCTCTCACCAAAGTTCTTTCTATTATGCCCTTTACTCTTTTAAATCTACTCTCCATGTTTTTCTCCTCATCCAAAGGCCATTTCACATTGACCATACTCGTACATCCAGTATGTTCAACTAGTCAAAACACAGGGAGGCCATGGCAGAAGATCGTGGAGAGGATGGTGAAAGCAAAGCGCCTATCCCCACACTCTCTCTTCAATTGCCATGTTGTGGAAGCAGCCTAAATGCCCATCAGCCCATGAATGGATTAACACATTGTGGTATAGCTATACCATGGAATATTCTTTATCCATAAAAAGTGGAGGTTTTTTTTTTACATCTTTTATATTTATTGAAAGGAGTTGGAACACATCCTTCTTAGTAAAGTATCTCAAGAATGGGGAAAAAAGTATCCAATGCTCTCAGTACTATTATGAAACCAATATATAAACATTTACTCATACAAATGATAAGATACAAATATAGTGTAGCAAAGTGGAGGGGTGAGAAGAGGAAGGGGAAGGGGGGGTGATTAGTTGGAGGAGGGAGGACCTTTAGAGGGATCTCACGTAATGCGCACAACGCAAGGGTGCATTTCAAAATCACTAAGAGTAAATTTTAAATGTCTTACTGCAAAAAACTAAGTAAACAAGTAAAACTAAGTAAATGAGGTGATGGCTGTGTTAATCAGTTTTATTTAAGCATTTCACATTGTATATCAAATCATCGCGTGGTACCCCATAAATGCATACAGTTATGATTTTTATTAAAAATTAATTTTAAAAAAAGTTTTCCTTGGGATCCTAACTCACTTTTCTGATCCCAGGTCCTGGCATCAGTCCCTGCGGGTGTAGGGATGACAAAACCCTGCTCACTATACTGTGCTAGTTTTTCCCTAGTCTACAGCTTTGCAAATTCTCATAAGAAAGCCTCCTGGAATTGTAATTACTATACACTGAGTTTGTTTCCTGTGGGGTCGCTAGCTGGTATAGGTTTTAAACACAGTCCTCAAAACTTTTCTTTTTTATGAAACACTAAACTTTTGCAGGTTGTTAATGTGAGTCTAAGCTCTAGGGAAGATTTGAATTTGCCCGGCCGTCTAAAGGGAATTAAAAGAGGAAAATAGGAAATGCACTATCACAGGATCCTGTGACCTGCAGGAGAGAACGCAACTTAATGGCACAACACATCTTCGTATCAACCTGGTAATGGACAAAAGGCAACTATGAAAAACGTTCTGACTGCATAGATCATGCTGGCAACTTAAACTTCAGCTTTCTTATTGTGCAAACAAACATCTGAGTATCTGCTTATCCACTTTCAGCAGAATTCTTGATAGAATCAAATGAGAAAGCAAGTAAGGAGACAGAGGCGTAGAAAAATTCAAAAATAATTTGTGTTCAATATTTGGGAATATAGTATTTTTTCGTTATTTGTGTCTAATTAGACTAAAACGTACAATTTATGAAATTATATAATTACCACATTATTATTACCCTATCATTATACGTTTAAGTTCCTTCTACGAATACAGATTTTTTTTCATATTCAAAATTAGAATGAAGTTCCAGATATATTAACGTATCTTAGTTAAAAAGGAAATACAATAAGCTAGGTAGTTTTCTAGGTCTAATTTCACTAAAAGCATCTCATTTCAGCGCACAGCATTTTGGCAAATTCAGGTGATTCCCACTGGTGAATGTCTCATGGAAGTCACCTGGGGAGCAGTGAAGTCACCTTACTGAATGTTCCATCCTACTAAACACTTAGAAGGCAGTTTCAAGACCTATCATCTGTCTGTCATCTGTCATTCTGTGGATCTAGGGCATTTAAGTAAGTGCAGCCCCTGTCACCTGCACTCCCTGCTCCCTGGGTCGGCGAGTCTTCCCCTCCCAGGGCAGCGCTGAGTCAGCGCATCTCACCTCCTGTCCAGGTCGCCTTCACACGCTCCATCGAAAAAGAACTTGAGCTGAAGGTGTTCTAATACTTCAGACCCTGCTGTGAAACACATGTGCAGAGACATTAACCACCCACACGTGTGAGGAATGTAAGAAACACGGAAAAACTGCACGGCTTTACAAACTGTTATAGTAATTGACACTTAAGGAGAGGATCTGTGGGCAGAGGTGGCCCGGGTGGCAGGGTCCCCAGCCCCCCTTTCTACCTGGGAGTTGCAAGAGCGCAGCGCGGTCTGAACCCACCGAGTCCATTTTTTGTTTAGCGTTGAGCACCCTCCAGGCGTTCCGCTGCTCAGACATTCAGAGCAGGGTTTCTGCTTGGCTGATTTGAATGTTGTAAGTTTATAAAAAGCAAAGGAGAGTAACTTGCGTAGTGTTTCCACCCAAAATTCTCAGCACAGAATTAGTGAGCTTATCACTAGTCCTTACTCAAGTCTAGCGACACAGTTACTAAAAAAGACCCCAAGTTCTGAATGTGTTGAATTTGAACAGCTAGGCTCACAGACCATTACAAGCCATTTTATATTTCAGAGAACATTTTTCTTCTACTAAAAACCCAAAGGATGTCAGCCCTGGATTCCTTGAGGTCTTGTGGGCTGTGTCTTTCCCTGCCTTGTAGCTGCCACACCAGTCTGGAATTTTCTTATCATCACCCTGGTTCTGTCTTCTCCCCCCAAAATGGTTTTGTGAAATCTATTTCCCCATTGTTTTCATTTTTAGCTTAGATCAAGATGCCTCATTCCGTAGAAGCTCGTATTTTCATTTATCATAGCAATAGTTGGTAACAGAAGAATATCAAGTCTTTCTCCATTTCACTAGTGTGTGTCTGTTAAAATGAATTTTTGTTATTTTTGCTATTGACATTCATTTCCCTCTGATCTTGTTGGATTTTGCAACTTAAGATGTTAGAGACATGGTGTGTTTAGTCCTTAATAGGCTAACTGGCCATCGCTAGACCCAATTTCCCAGACTTGGTAAATCGTAATTGCTGCAGAAAGTAATCAAAGTCACATATTATTCCAAATTAGCTGAAGTGTTAGTATGAATGTGAGTGACAGGAACCCTTTGGCATTGTGAAAGGGAATGTAAAATTACACATACAGTTTGGAAATCACTTTGGCTGTTTTCTTTACAATGTTAAGTGTATACATATTGTATTACTCATTCTATTCTCAGATATTTACTGAAAATGAAAGTGTATGCTAACACACCATTGTATACAAGTGTTCATAAGAGTCCTACTTAAAGTCAGATAAGCTTGTAAATCCTCTAGTTCTGAGAAATACATGCCTGGGTACAGAAGTCGTGGTGCACCTGGGCATTGAAATGTTACATAGCATTAAAAAGAATGGACAATGGATACTCACAAAAACATGAATGAATCTGGAAATAATGATGCGAGTGAAGGAAATTAGAAAAAATGGTACAATGGTACATACAACATGATCCGTGTATTATATTTCTAGAAAATAAAAATTAATGTATCATGACAGAAAAATGATCAATGGTTCTCTGGGGCTGAGTGTGGATGAGTTGAAGATTATTAGGGACCCAAAACCTTTTTGAACATGCTCGTGTTTCTTATCTCCACAGAGACGGCAGTTTCACAGCTACCCACATAAGCAAAAATTGAAAATTTGTATATTTTATACCTGTAAAGTTTCCTAAATATTAATTATACTTCAATAAATCTGTTATAGAGTGGAGTGTGAGTAAAACAGAATGGACATGAGCTTCATACTTGAAAACACAAAATTGCTGAAAGACAGTGTTTAATTTTAGAGAGTGTGGTGAACCTTTCATAGTGGGGTTCTAATAATCACAGAAAAGTGGGGGAAATAGCTTACAGTTAATAGTTACAAAGCAGTGCGTTTTCTAGATATAGCTCTGCTTATTCCTTTTTTATTGTAATATAAATTTTAACATACAGGTGATGACTGATGAGACTTGTGGTAATTGGAGATCAGATTCTAACACATTTTCAATATTTTCCATGAGATCAACGAGAGTTCATTTGAAGGACAAAGTGCCGTCTCATGCAGATTGCACCTTTAACTGGGTAGAACATTTGTTAATGCAGAGTGGATATATGGAGGATATGTGGAAAGATTCTCCCTATATTTGAATTTTACAGTTTATGTAACATTAGAAAGCAAATAATATAGAAATTGGCAGTGTTCTAATCTATGTATAACCCTTTTGGTGTATCTTTGCTAAAAGTAACAATTTCACAAAAACTTTCTAAGTGAGACTGATCCCAGAACATGCAGAAATCCACATATTTTGTCAAAAGCGCACAGATCATATATTAGCACTCACTGTTTGTTTTGATTACATACGCTCCCAAATTATGAAATCATTGGAAACTTGTGCTGCAGAAATGAGAGACTTTCTCATTTTATAAGTGAAATTGCATGTAAATCAGAATTTATTTCTATTTCTGAAAGTTCATACTAGCTTAGCATTGTATAAGTCTTTTTAATATGGTACTCAAGAAAAGTAGTTTTCTTCTCACTTTATTATTACTTGAGCAAAACAATCAACAAGTAAATACCACTTGTAACAAAGAGAATATATTAAGAAATTTCTGTTTACAAAGATGAAAAACATTTCCTTTACAGACCGATGAATCAACTGCATGTTCTTTCTGTCTTATCTGTCACACATGCAGGTGTCTTAAAATCCTAATCGCCCATACGACCATGGCTGACATGAATATTGGCAACATTGTAACATATAATAGAAATTAAATTATCATTTTATGAAAAGTATTTATTTTTCCAAAAGTTATTACTCAAACCCATATAATTCATTTGCATTTTGTTAACCTGAAATTACACATTATGCTACCTGATCACTTACTTGAGTCTGAAGAAGCGTCCCGTCCCACCCTACTCTTACTATACCCAATTCACCTGTCCAATGACATTTTCATAATAAAAAATATATATTTTATATGTATGGTGTTTTATATATATAAATTATATACATATAATCAATAAAATTATTGATATAATTTTATTTATATCTATATATTATTTATATCAATATATAGATCTATATATATATATTATTTATATTTATATATATAATCAATAAAATTTTTACATTAATCTGCTTGGGTTGCCATAAAAAATAATACAGAATGAGCAGGTTAGCCAAAATTTATTTTCCCACACATCTGGAGGTGCTGTAGGGGTCACTGCTGCCCCGCTGTGTCCTCGTGGGCCTCTTCTCCACACGCATGTTCTCGCTTTCCACCCCTCTCTTAGAAAGAAACCTCTTCTTTTGGATCAGGGCCACCCAGCTGCAACCTTATTTAACCTCAATTAATTCCTTCAAGTTTCTAACTCAAAATTCAGTCCCATCAAGGGCCCAGGCTTCAATCTATAAACTATGAGAGGCACAGTTCAATCCATAACAATTGTTGAAAATCAGAACTCCAATACTCCCTGAGACATTTGAGATAGTTTGTCAGTGGCAGCTGAATCTCCTGCTGTGGAATGAATTTTTCTGCATTTGAGGGAGTTAGTAGAAATATTTTATTAAGCAAAATGTATCTTAAGATACAGTGACCATTGTTCTTTATTACATCTGTGTTTGCATAAGAGTGAAAGTGAGTCCTAAGCAAACTCCGTGCCGCAGCCTCGCACTAGCAAATGACGTTCGGCTTAATCTTCTTAGGAAGAGACTGGACCTTTCTAGGAACTAAAAGGATTGTCTGAATTAGGACTTGGGCTCACAAATTTTAGTCTGATTGATGGAGGGAGGATGGGGGAACTACAGTTAAATTTTCTCCTCATTTCACAACCTTGCCCTTTCACATTCAAGAAATGATATTCAATACTGGATTAGAGGCACGGTTTGGCTGGAAGCGCAGATGATCAGTTTTTCAAAAGCCTCCTGCGTAAATAAGAAATGCCAACTGGAGTTCAGAACCAACAGGACTCTAAATATTTTCAATATTTAGACAGAAGCTAGTCAAGCATGTCTTAGAAGTTTATTTTAATAAGAATTTAAAATTCTTATTCAATGTGAACCTTAGACTTCCCTTCTTGTTGTCTTGAAATTTCTTTTTACCTGTAATTAAAATAATGCTTTAACCCAAATTAAGGGAGCATGCATCTCTAACTTAGGGCTGTTGCAGAAACTACCAGATGATCATGTATTTTGCTATACAAACTTGCTTAGAAGAAATGAGGGGCAAGGTGGGTTTGGCTTTAGTCAGTCTTGAGTGGTAGATCCAATATATGTTGCTTACTCTTTAGAAAACAGAGACAGAAACAGAAGATGTAGGATGTTATTCTTAATCCCCCAAACGAGTTAATAGGAGACATAAAGCTATAATATGGCCCTTTCTGTCTCTAACCAGGAACCTTTCCAGTGGTTTCTTATATTATTGACTTTAACTGTGGATCGAATTGCTTAGCTGAAATTTCTCAGAAGAAGCTGGCTGAAATTTAAAGTAGTTAACCACAACTTAACACGATTACATTTATTTAGAAAGTCTAGAGCACAGATTTCATCATCCGCAAATGACTATGAATTGGACAAATAAGAGAGAGAAAGCACTGGAATAAGTAAAATAAATCATTTTATACACACATATGCATATATTTAGTAGTAAAATAAATAAACCCTTAAGTTTTAGGAAAATGTATTGCTTCTGTGTCTTTCTAGTTAATATCATTAACACTGGACTGCATCTTTGGTAGTGTCTAATTCCAGATGTTTTCTTTCCAGAAACTATGTAAAAACTACCAATGTAGTTGGATCTCTGTAAACATGAAGAAATGGGCCTGATGAGCTGATTTGTTCAGTGTCACAGGCCTGTCAGGGGTTAGTTTTTGCTTATAGGTTCTCTGGCTGCTAGATTCTATGTCTGTCTAACATACTTAGCATTTTTTCTCAGTTGTTCACACATATAATCAAATGTTAGTTTGTGCTCCAGTTACAAATTAAGCTGATGTGCCCTTCATTTCTTTAAAGGTGATCTTTAATGATGCCTTGGCTGGCCTTCAGGATTCATTAAGTCCCATGCTCTGAACTTGCGATGTCTTGGTCATTTAGAGGACTGGTTTCTGTATTTTCCTCCTCCTCAACCCCCTGATATCAGTCTAATCATCCTCGTTCTTAGCTGATGACTTTGTTTCTATTTTATTGAGAAAAAGTAGAGCCATGAAGAGGACTTCCGTGGTCACACCAGGGCGTCTTCTCATCCCCCAGCGCCTACAGCTCAGACTCCTGCCCACACTCAAGCCCAGAAACCACTTCCCATAACACTTGGACCTACCACCTCCAATAGCACAAAGCCATCACTGCAGAATTCTACCTCTCCCTACAAACCCCTCTCTACCCCACTCTCAGCAATCACACTGTGCCATTTTCTTCTACCTGAAAACAAAATGTGGTCTTCATCCTACCTCCTCCCAGTCACTGACTTAGTTCTTTGCTGCCTTTTGCAACATATTTCCTCAGAATTGTTTACACCAATGTTTTCAATTCTTCTCTTTCAGTTTCTCCTTAACATTACATCTGCATCCATTCCACAGTCTTTGTTCAGACACCACCAGCAGCCTCCACCGTGTTAGGTCAACTGTCCATTACACAGTTTCAATATTTCTGAAAAAGTCTGTGGCCTTTACACTGTTGATAATAGATTTCTTTTTAATGAATACATCAGTCAGAATAGAGTGGGTGATGGAACAGTTAAACCAATCCTCAATGGGTCAGTTTTATGTTACGTATACTTCACAAAATGAAAATCTTAGACAAATATTCCGTAATGCCATTCATCTACACACCTCTCTGAAGGCCCCTGGCTCCCCTCACCTATCCCCACTGAACTATCTCTTTAATCACCTCACTTACTATATCCTCACTCACTCTCTCCAAGTCAGATCGGCCCCTGTGTGACACTAAGACTTTATGCCCTTTGCACTAGCCATGTCTTATCCTCTGTCTACCTTACAATCTTTGGATAAATCTCATCTTCTCAATGAGTTGCCTTGATCAAACTATTTATAAAGCAACACCCATCCAGATTTCTACTCACCCTTAACCTACTATCCATTTTACATAGCACCTAACGAACTTCAACATTCTATGTGATTTCCTTACTTATTATATTTGTTCGGTTGTTTATCAATGATTGTTTCCTCTTGGTAAAATATAAAGGTCTTCCACAATAGAAAGCATAGCTGTTTAACTTGCTGGGTTTTATTACAAATGAGAATGGAAGTAGAAGGCTGCTTATAGGAGGCACTTAATAAATATTTGTTGACTTTTGAATAAATAAAGGCTACTCTACTATTCATTTGACATATCTAAGTTTCCATTTTAATAACCCTTAAAGACATGCTTGCTGTCATCTTCCAGGCAAACTCCACAGAGCATAGTTATTTCAGCTTTATCCTAGGCCCTCGTTTCTATATCAAGTAGTTACGTAACAACTACTTCAGCTGGACTTTGTGATATTCAGCTGCTTACTTTATGTCTACTTCTCTGCTTAGTATTGTGTCTGTAAGGATGAGAACAATGATAGAAAAAGCAGTAAGCTTTTATTATACTTTGTTTTCTCATTTTTTTTTTTTGTTCTTATTAGTTGTCTGCTAAATACAAATTATTTTTAAGGATAGTTATAAATTATTGGGTGGTGCCTGTGGCTCAGTGACTAGGGCGCTGGCCCCATATACCAAGGGTGGTGGGTTCAAATGCGGCCCAAGCCAAACTGCAACAAAAATAAATAAAAATAAAAATAATTATTGATGGTGGAATTGAACTTTACCAGTATAAGTAGTATAGGGGTATCATCCATATTTTAATCTTTAATTTATTCCAATTAGATAATGTTGTCATATTACGTAATAACTTTAAGAATAAATTTTTATTATATGTGTGAACTTTGTGAAGAGCAGGAATTTTCCAATTTAAAACAGATAATAAGTCTGAAATAACAAAAACAGTTCTTCATTTGAGTATCTCTGATTTAGAATATAGATTCATGTTTCAAAAATAACAGCTAAATTTTTCTTTGTGATTTAACACTTAAGACAACTTATTAAACAAAATTGATAAACCTTTGGACAGCCTAACCAAAAATAGAAAATTAAAGTCCATAATATTATCAATCAGAAATGACAAAGGCAAAATAACAACAGACACCTCAGAAATTCAAAAAATCCCTAGTGAATACTACAAAAAAATTTATTCTCAGAAATATAAAAATGTGAAAGAAATTGACCAATACTTGGAAGTATGCCAACTTCCTAGACTTAATCAGAAAGAATTAGAAATGCTGAACAGACCTATATCAAGTACTGAAATAGAATCAACTATACAAAGCCTCCCCCAAAAGTAGAGTCCAGTACCAGATGGCTTCACATCAGATTTCTACCAAACCTTTAAAGAGGAACTAGTATCTATATTACTTACCTTTTGCAAAACATCAAAAAAGAAGGAATACTTCCCAACACATTCTATGAAGCATATATCACCCTGATCCTCAAACTGGGAAAAGACCCAACAAGAAAAGAAAACTATAGACCAATATATTTAATAAATATAGATGCAAAAATGTTTAATAAGATCCTAGAAAACAGAATCCAGCAATACATCAAATGAATTATACATCATGACCAGGTGGGTTTTATCCCAGGGTCTCAAGGTTGGTTCAATATATGTAAATCTATAAAAATAATACATAACATAATCAACTAAAAAACAAAGATCATATGATTCTCTCAATAGATTCAGAAAAAGTTTTTGACAATATCCAGCATCCTATTACTTAAAAAATAGGTATAGAAGGGATAGAGGCCCTTCTTAAACTGATAGAGGCTATCTACAGCAAACCCACAGCCAATATAATATTAAATGGAGTAAAATTGAAAACATTTCCACTCAGATCAGGAACCAGGCAAGGTTGCCCATTGTCTTCCCTGCTTTTTAAAATTGTAATGAAAGTTTAGCCATCGCAATCAGGCAAGAGAAGGCGATCAAGGGTATACAAATAGGGTCAGAGGAGATCAAAGTTTCATTCTTCACAGATGATATGATTTTATACCTGGAAAACCCAACGAATTCAACTACAAAACTCTTAGAAGTGTTCAAGGAATACAGCAATGTCTCAGGATACAAAATCTATACTCACAAATCAGTAGCTTTTTGTGTATACCAATAATAGTCAAGCCAAAAAAACAGTCAAGGACTCTATTCCCTTTACAGTTTATGCCAAAGAAGATGAAATATTTGGGAATTTATGTAACAAAGGACATGAAAGATCTCTATAAAGAGAATTATGAAACTCTGAGAAAAGAAATAGCTGAAGATGTTAACAAATGGAAAAACCATGCTCATGGCTAGGAAGAATCAAATTGTTAAAATGTCCATATTACCCAAAGCAATTTACAAATTTAATGCAATCTCTATCAAAGCACCACCATCATACTTTAAAGATATGGAAAAAATAGTACTTCATTTTATATGGAATCAGAAAAAACCTCAAATAGCCAAGACATTACTCGGAAATAAAAACAAATCAGGAGGAATCATGCTAACAGACTTTATACTGTAAAGCTATAATGATCAAAACTGCATGGTATTGGCACAAAAATAGGTAGATGTATGGAACAGAATTGAGAATCAAGAGATGAGCCCAGACATTTATCATCATTTGATCTTTGATAAGCCCATCAAAAATATAAATTGGGGGAAAGATTTCCTATTTAACAAACGGTGCTGGGAGAAATGGCTGGCAACTTGTAGAAGATTAAAACTGGACCCACACCTTCACCATTAACAAAAATTAACTCTCACTGGATAAAAGATTTAAACTTAAGACATTAAACTATAAAGAATCTTGGAGAGAGTGCAGGAGAAATACTTGAAGAAATTGGCCTGGGAGAATATTTTCAGGTTATGCTTCTGAGAAAGGTTTGATAACCACAATTCACAGAGAACTCAAACTTATTAATAAGAAAAGAATAAGTAATCCCATTTCATTGTGGGCAAGGGACTTGAACAGAAGCTTCTCTGAAGATCATACGTGCATGGACTACAGACACATGAAAAAATGCTCAACATCTTTAATCATTAGAGAAATGCAAATCAAAACCACTTTGAGATATCATCTAACTTCCATAAGAGTGGCTTTCATGACAAAATCCCAAAACTACAGATGTTGGCATGGATGTGGAGAAAAGAGAACACTTCTACACTGCTGGTGGGAGTGCAAGCTAATAGGTCCCTTTTGGAAAGAAGTATGGAGAATACTCAGGGATCTAGAAGTAGACCTGCCATTTGATCCTGGAATTCCACTAGTAGGTGTATATCCAAAAGACCAAAAATCACTTTATGACTAAGATATTTGCACCATATTCATAATAGCCAAGTCATGGAAGAAGCCCACATGCACATATTACCCAAAGCAATTTGGTAAATGAATGGATTAATAAATTATGGTATATGTATACCATGGAATAATGTGCAGCCTTAAAAAGATGGAAACTTTGCCTCTTTTGTGTTTACATAGATGGAGCTAGAACATATCCTACTTAGTAAAGTATCTCAAGAATGGAAGATAATATATCCAATGTCTCATTACTATGATGAAACCAATTTACAATCACTCACACTTTCATATGAAGAATAGATCAGAACTATGGCTCATTATGAAGGAATGGGGGATGTGAGGGGAGGGGCGAGGTCAGATCGAGGGAGGGTGAATGGTGGAATCACACCTATTGTGCATAATGTAAGGGTAAATATCTGATCTATTAGTATAGAGTATAAATTTCTTAACACAATAGTTAAGTAAACGATATGAAGCACATATTAACCAGTGTGATGTAAGAGTTCATAATTCTATATGAAATCAGCACATTGTATCCCATAAATGCATTAATGTATACATGATCTATGTGTTTATGAGTTAATAAAAAATTAAAAAGTATATATATATATATATATATATATATATATATATGCATATAGATAGATAGATAGATAGATAGATAGATAGATAGATAGATAGATAAATAGATATATCAATGTATTGACAGGACACTAGGTGATGCTGTGGTTTTTTTAGATGAGAACACAGTCTGTAACCTCTCTCTAGTTCCCAAGCCTGGTCCTGGTTCCCAACTTAGTTGTTCTTGTTGATGGCCTACTTGTTTCCTCAGCATTCAGGCCCAGCTGGGTTGGGATCATAAAGCTCTCCAGAATCCTTCAGAGGCAGCTCTCACAGTGCCTCCTGACAGCAGTTCCTGAGCAGTGTGTGAGTCTCTGAGCCTGTCCCAAGAGTGCAGTTCAGATCCTGGCATATGGAACAAAGATGGCGGTGTCTTAGGACCCCAGTAAGAGGCCCACCCTCACAACTTTCTCACGACCTTCCCACAATTGCAGCCCCCTGGTAGCCTGCACCTTTGTAGTATAGCTGCTCCATCTGCCACCAAACTGATGGCAAGTCCACTTCAACTAGCACTCAAATATGGCTGCTGTATACTGTTCAAGTACACCCACTCCTCCAAACTTTCCACTTAATGTGCAGCTTCCCCCAAGAACCAAAAACTGAGGGAAATCTTCCTTGCATCCTTGGACCTCTGTGAGGGGAGGCCAGCAGTTCCTTGCCAGCTTCCAAACACTTGGCTAGTGTGTCCGATCTCCACCACTCTCGATCTCACACTGTCTCCAGTACACCACCCCCTCACTGCATACCCCACACTATGACTCCAGGTAAGGTCTCCATGCCAGGTATGGCTGAGTTATCTTTCTTTACGGGGTCATACTAGGAGAGCTCAGCCAATGATACTTCTGGTCCCCTATCTTGCTCCACCCCCTTTCCTAATACATTTTTAAAACACTACATATATACATACATACATACATATACATATGTATATATACATACATACATATATATAATTTGTGTGAAAATAAATCTTTTTTCACCTTTAGTAACTGATGAGTTTTTGCTAGGTTATATCATTAAACTACATGAAAAGTGAGATGGTGGTGCATAAAATGGGTGACGCTAATAACCAGTTCCCTTAAGTAAGAATGATATCTGTTTGATTTATCAGTTCATTCTAGTAATAAAATTTATTCTGTAACTCATTTCTCCAGGAAAATTATTAAGATTAATGGGTGACGCCTGTGGCTCAAGGAGTAGGGCGCCAGCCCCATATACCAGAGGTGGCAGGGGTCGCGGGTTCAAACCCGGCCCCAGCCAAAACTGCAAAAATAAATAAATAAATAAATAAAAATATTAAAGAAAGGTCACTGATTAATGAGACATATACTCATTTTGTTGTCAGAGACCTGCATTTAAAACCCATTTACACTACTAATTGCCTAAATTTAGACAAATGCATAAGATATTCTAAAGCTCAGGTTCTTTTTTTTTTTTATTAAATCATAGCTGCATACATTGATATGATCATGGGGCATCATACACTAGCTTCACAGACCATTTGACACATTTTCATCACAATAGTTAACATAGCCTTCCTGTCATTTTCCCAGTTACTGTGCCAAGATATTTACATTC
>CAUYPK010119626.1:0-50913 GCA_963574355.1 Loris lydekkerianus
ACCTTTCCCCTGTGTAGATTGTGAATTGAAGATTTCGATGTATAACTTAGCTCCCTGGCTGCCAGGAGCTAGGGCAGACCTCCCACTTAGCTCACGAGCCACCTGTGAGCTGAATAAAGCATGTTTCACCTGCAAAAAAAAAAAAAAAAAATTGTTACATAAAACATTCTACTTTTAAAGTTTATCACAGTAATATTTCTCTCCTGAAAATATAACTATTAACATATGTACAAAAATGGTCAGCCATTTAATAAAATATTAAATAAGAAGTATCTATCACACAATCTCTGCATCTTTATGGATAATATTGAATACACTGGTCTTTTCCATCCTTCAAGACTTTCCCTGGAATTGCCTGGGGGATTGGAGACGTAGGAAGTAACAGTAGTTCCTCATCATATTCATGGCAAATAAGCTAAGGAACAAAGAATGCCATATGAAGAATCAGTGTAGGGCAGTGGCTAAGAATTTAGACTTCTAAGTTAAAATGGCTTTACCATTTATTAACTGGGTGATCCCAGACAAGTGAATCCATCTTTGTTTCTGTGATGAAGTGCTCTAATGACAAAACGATAGTGCATATTAAAAGAAGAAACATTCTCAAAACCCCTAGAATGGTGCCTGTGCTTAATAGTCAACAAATGTTAAATATTTTTATCATACTTGGGAGAAACGCAGAGGACCACCTAGTAAAAACTATGATTCCTGCAGTTAAATACTAAAGCCATATATACATGGCTCTCAAATTTGTTCATCTCTATATTTACCAAAATTGCTTCATTACCTTTTTTTCAACAATACTATTAAACATGACAAGTAATTGGTGTTCCTTGAATTAAAATTTCAAAGATGCTGTGTAAACGTGGATGAGATTTAGGGTCCAGAAAAACAGGTTATCAAACTCTGGCATAACTATTTATACTTGTACCTCTTAGCAAGTTGAACCTTTCTTATCTGTTCATTCTTACTAAATACAAAAATAATCCAGAGAACTGGTGTAAGTCCCATATGGTAAAATACATACAACATCTCAGTAAAGAGCCTATGACATAGTATCTATTAATATTTTTTTTTCTTCCATCTTTCCTGTCTTCATTCACTCCTTTAGAAGTACTCATAAAGGAATGGTCACCAACTTGCCAGAATGAAGGAATTCAAGCATTTAATAAGCTAGACTACCTTCCAGGGTCCCTTCCAGCTATAATGTCCTGGGAACCCATGCTTGTAATTCCAGAAGTAAGTAGGTGGGAAAGAGTGATCCACAGGCCTGCACACCAGATGCCAGACAGCACTGGAGATTTTATGCAAACCTTGCTTAGGATAAAGCAAAGTTGAAAACAGGGGCTTAGATAACCACTAATTCCTACCTTTCTGATCACATCTTGTACTCTAATAGTCCTGAGGAGAAAGAGATCAGGATCTTCCTGCTTCTTGCTCTGATGATAATCACAGTTGGGGCCAAGGGCATTCTGTTGACCACAGGACTACAGATATAATTGAGCCTATGTGAAGGATACCATCCCTTCAAGAGGGCAGAGTTCTAGTACCTTAGAAGGAAGTATCCCTGAGGCAAGCCCTAGCATCTCTGTCCCAGCTCCTTGGCACTTCTGTGGGTTCTGTCTTGCTAGGGATTCTCTCTTTCTAGCCTCGCTTTTCCACACGGCTGGGATGTGAAAAGCTGAGATGCAGGGTGATCTCAGAACAGATACAAAGAGCTCCATTTGAAGAAATTCAGTTCTATATAAAACACATCTCTGTCAAAGCAAGAAGAATTTTCTACATGGTGCAGCCAAGCTTTTCAGGAAACGAAGTTGGGTCTTGGGGTCCTGTCCTATCTAGCAACGAATCATTAAGTGTTACTCTTTTCTTGTTTTGTCTGTGTTCATGTCTTTTAACTTTGGGACTGTATAATGTAGCATATGGCTGGTCTGCGACAGGAAGCTCACATTCAGGGGTTGTGATCCTGTGTACCCCCGTCCCTTCTTTACAGCTCCAGTATACCTTAACTAAGAAAATGGAGTTTTGGTAATATGCAGTGTTGTCTACTCACGACAATATGTACACAGCTTTCTTGCTTCCTCAATTCAAGATATTGAAATCAGAAATACAAAAAAGGAGAAAATGGTAATCAAATTTCAGAATTCTGTGGTTTAATTCTAGTGCTGGCTTTGCATTTTCCTAAACCCATTTGGATGCCAGCTCTGCAGTGAGATATCTGTCAAACACAAGGCTTTAGAGAACAGATGCAAAAGAGATTAGACTTTGCCTTAAAACAACTTTCCATTTGCATTTGGGGATTGAAAAGTGAGAGGATTAAACTGCGGTATTGGCCTGTGTAATACCCATTTGGTTTCTCTTGAGATTTTCATTTGTTCTCCCGAGTGCAGTGCTATCTTCACTAGTTCAATAAATGGTTAGTCTTACTGTCTAGGAGTGTGAGTCCTGCCTGAAGCACACGGTCGTTCATCTGACAACGGTGATGCTTAAATAATGCAAACACTGACTCTTATCGTTACAAAGCCCTCCAGTGGACTGGCTGATTTCAGAATTGCATTATGTGTATTCTGTCTATTCTATATGAGACATTCATTTTGATAACTCACAGTCCACATTTTCATTAGAAACTTAGCGGGATTACTGCAGCTATCCACATCCATACTTACAAAACCAGAATAGGAACAACCCCAAACAAATTAGGCTGCATAGCTAATCATGATTTTATAACCAAAGTACTGAAAATTTCCACTAAAGAAAAAGACTAATCAAGGGTAAACTAGCAAGCATGCCCCATGAATACCACTTCTTGAAAATAAGTGTATGTACAGTTTATTCTTGTAATAAAGTCATACTACAGCTAAGATAGTAGAGCACCTTTTTAATAATCCAGCATCCTTGTTCTGCTTCAAGCAAGACAACCTTGACATTGTCACTTAATACCAATGAGTCTCACTTTCCTTATCTATAAAGTGAGGAATTAATTCACTTAGATAATCTATAAGGTCCCCTTCAGTTCTGTATGTGTGACTCTTAATGTATATGTTCTGTTATAATTAAACACAAAGTATAAATAAAAAGTTATGAGTAGCTACAATGAGTAGTACTTTTGTATAACTACTTTAAATTTTATTTAATGTTTACTTTTCCAGCTTCTATAATTACTGTAAATATCAAAAATTAATTACTACCATGCTCACATTGACATTCTCCCATGGTAAAGCTCAAAAGCCTGGCTATAGTGACACAGCCATTCCGGCAAAACTGCCCACTGACTCAGCCCCCTTCTCCTAGGGCTTTGTAGATACTGTTCCTTCTTCATGGTTGCGCCCCTCAGGCCCTACCCCTAACTCTCTGCCCCTTCTGGTCAGCTCTGACCCTCCTCTAGGACCCCTTTCTAGGTGGCTCCCCTAGCACTCTGAATTCACTCCTGCTGTGGTACAATGCATCAAAAACACCTGCTTCGTGTCTGTCTCCCACTGTACTGTCAATTTCAGGAATGTTTTGTCCTTTTACCTACCAGTGTTCAGCACAGTCCTGAAGCAAGATCCTACAGAGTAAATGCTGCTAAGTGTCTGGAGGAGAGGTGAGAAACCAGGGAGCAAGCAGGTGCCTATCAGGATATAAAGAGGTAAAGCAATAACAGAAGAGCAAAGTGGGTTAAAACATTTGAAGACCAAAAGTTGACATATATGTCTGTGTGTCCACCAACTCCTGAGAAATGGGCCATAAACAATCAAATCTGAGATGTATCATTCCCTGGGAAATAGTTTCCAGATCAGAAGGAGAGAGGGGCTCAGGGAACACTACTTACCCCTGAACAGTTTTGAAGAAACCAAAGCAAAAACAATTAGAGGCTGTGCTGTCCCATGTACTACCCATAGGTTTAGATGCTCAATGTTCAGGGCAGGAGGGAGGAGGAAATATTTGTTTGGGTGACTATACTTTGCTATTTCTGAAAAAAATATTTTCAGCAGTGATAACTTTTTAAAATGGAGATAGATCATTATCTGATCAGCTATCTGATATGTTAATGGACGTAAAAGAATATAGTACAGAATCAGCAACAAAGCAGCTAGCCAAGAGGAGTTGTTTTAGAATTGAAAAGCAAAAGCTTAAATTAAGCCAAATACCCTGGGCTAATTGTATTTTATGGTATGGAAATATGACAACCAAAGTATAACTATTCCTCTGTTTTATTAGGGAAAGAGATGGGCAGCAGGTAGTTAAAAGAGGGTGTATAGATGCGCCCCAGATGGGTCAACGCAGGGAGAAAATAGACAAATGCCAATTCCCTTGCAGTTTTAACAAGGACCTGCTGGTTTATTTAAATATTCATCTGTGAAAATCCAGATAGATGCTGTGAGCAAAAAATCCCCCACCTCCTGGCCTGGCTGTGCATGTAAATCTAGTAACAGGAATAATAGAGGGTGGGGAGTGGAATGAGGATGGCAGATCAGGACTTCCACCTGCGAGTATTCACCTGCCTGCCACGAACAGCTACTCATGTTTAGTGATAAGGAAAGAAGGCTGATCTCATTTGTTTTTAATCCTGTTTGCCTCTGGCTATTTGAGGCAGATTATATAAAAACTCTGTGCTGCTAAAGGCTGAAAATAGTGAATTGTTTCATGAGAAGACACTGCAGTCAATGCACGTTCTTTTCGGGTGTTTGATACATCTTCCTCTATTTCTCACGTCGTCTAAGGATTTGACAGAAAAAGCGTTGTTGCCATCTGGTCAGCTAATGAAATCAATTTAAAACCAAGCCTGGTAAATTTTAAATTAATGAGTGTAGTATATAAATGTACATAGCCAAATATATCATGACATAGCATTTTCGTAATCATATAACATTTCCTAAAATCTGAGTATTTAGGGGGAAGAATATTCTGTGACATGCCAAGGAATGGGTTACCCTTAGGGAGTACAGTTTGGTAAGATAATCCATACTGTGATATGAAGCTTAACCATGAAAAAGGTTAAATCCTTTTAGGTTCACTCAGTAATTCAGTGACAAATGCAGCCCCCCACCCTTCCCAGCTCCTATTCCAAATATCTCAGCAGCAAGTGATCACTCACTCTACCATTGAGTGTTTCATCCCTATGTCTACTCAAAGTTGGTGCTTAGGGCAGTTACCATTGTTCTTAAAAACTTCTGGAATAAAGCCCCATTTTTTTAATTGCAGAGAAAAAAGAAAAATAATAGAGAAACAAAGAAATCTAGCCATGAGTCTTTAAGATCTATCCCATGGTAAACTCTAAATAAAACTAAGATACAGTACAAGTCGTTTGTTGGCAACCACAGTCACAAAAGTAATTTTCAAAAGTTGGCAAACTCTTTGTGTGTTTTATACTGTAGATATTCCAGAGGCAGCAGTAATGAAATCAAGAGTAAAATGATGAGGGAGATAAAGGAAGATTCAAAACTCTAAATGTGGACAGATTAGTACAGGTAGAGCAAACTGGGAGTACAATGACAGGTTATGTGTTATTGAAGGCTGAAATGGGAATGAAAGGAATTATTTAGTTTGGTGCAAGGAAATAGAGCCAAATATGAAATTCAGAAAAGAAAATTTAGACTGTCAGGAGAAATACCCCAAAGAGACAAAAAAAAAAAAAAGAGTTAGTAGTTGGGTTACTATATTCAAGAACAATCTTGGACAAGTGTGGCTAGTCACACCAACTGGGTACAGTGCACCTTATCAGGGTGAGGGACAACTTTGACTCAAGCTGTACAAAAACAGAAGTATGTAAACAAAACATGGGCATCCTTCATATTCTGAAATCTAAAAAGACACCCCCCCCCCCAAAAAAAAAAAAGGAAAAGCAAAGCAAAGGAAAAAGAAAAGAAGTAAATCTAAACTCCATCCTCCAGGACAATGGAAAAATGATTCATTACAAAACATTAGAGGCAATATTAGAGCAAGTTATACTATTCCAAAAGGAGTTGGAAGATTTACTCTCTTGCAGCCTCTGTTATGATTATTTGGCTCACATGAGCTATAATAAGTTTTTATAGAAAGGATAAAGAATTCAATTGTAACCTAATCCATAGGCTCTCTCTGAAGAGAAAGGATAGAATAAGGAGCTAGGTTTTTATTCTTAAAAACAAAATGAAAAGGCCTGTGAAAACCTCTGAGAGCATAATTTCTGAGTTCATTAAAGTGGTAAAGAGCCTGGCGACTGTAATAGCAGTGTTCCTGTTACAGGCATCAGGCTCTGGCACCCTATTTGGAAACATGGCTGGGCAGATGCAGCTTAAGGCTGACAATTGCAGGTTAAGTGTTTCAACAAATCCTTAAGCACCTCTGCGGATGTCTCGGTCATGGCCACCGACTCCAGTTGAGAGGGTCTCCATTTATCCTAAATGCCTAGTTAAACTGTAGACCCAGGGAGGTCTACAGCAGGTCTCCACCTGCTCCCAGGGGACAGAGAAAATCTGTTCATGTGCACCTTTATCGTAATAGTCTCTTAGTTTTCACTAAATATAGAACTACAATTTCTACTAACAAGAACCATCACCTACAGATTAAATGACAATAACAGCTGGTGTGTTTCAAGCACCTACAGCACATTATCTTCAATCTCCCTAACTATGCTATTTACCCAAATCTATCCGGAAATTTCCTCTTTTTTCTCTTTTTATTTTTAGGTTTTTTCTCTTGTTTGGTCTAAGCTTAAAGAGTAAGGATCTAAACAGATTCAAACTCAACTACACGTATCTCCAATGCTCTATTTTATTTTGCTACACTTCTCAGCTTTGTCTCTGGCGTTCAGGGCTTTTTCACAATCTAACACCAATGTTTATCTTTTACTCTCATTTTTTTTTTTTAAATCATTCTCTATTATATGCCTTACAGGGAATGGAATGAACCTCTTAATATTCTACAAATATTCTACATGCATTCTACTGTACTTTCTTATATTTGTGTCTTTGTACATACTCATCTTCCCCATCCTATTTCTCCATGTCAAAACCTTAATGTTCTTTAAAATAATACTTCCCCGTATTATTACATCTAAGGCCCTTTCAAAAAATGTCTTTTGCTCTCCTGCTTTTTTACTGCATAATACTTCTCTTTGCTTAAGTAACACTGTTGACCTGGTTTAATCTATTTATAACTCTCTTATCTCTTTGGTAAGCTTCTATATAGTGGTGGTATCCCTGCCTGATTTAATTTGCTGTCAAATATCCTAAACATAGTCAGTGAGGGAAACATTTTTTTGAATGGTTTAATTACTGAACAAACTCACAATGGTCCAGTTAGAAATCAATCTTGATATCTGCCTTATCATCAGCATCACTGCTATGGTATTCATAGCATAAATTCCTTGAAAATTATATAAAATATGCTTTGTAAACAGTTACATATGGTTTAAATTTCCATTTAGTTATTTAAATATTTTATCTCTTAAAACTTCCACATCTTCACTATTCTTTGAAATAGCACAACCTCTTAAGATGATTCAAAAATCAGAAATGTTAGACACTGAAATCCAGTGGTCCAGTGGAGGGATTATTCTGCAAAGGTGAATGAAAAAAGACCACAGGTGACAAAAGAACCTTTCATTTTGAAAATCCCCCAACTAAAAGGTAAATAAATAAGAAAGTAATTAAAACAGTAGCAAAGTGATAATAATAATAATAGATACTATTTATTGACTTTGTATTTTCTATTGGATGTTGTTTTAATAACTTTGCATGGATTAATGCATTCATCTTCACAAAACACTATAAGGTTGTTACTATGGTTATTCCAATGGGCAGATGAGAAAATTGAGATTTTTCCCAGAATTACAGCAAGCAATGGGAGGAACAGTGCTTTGCATCCAGGCAATCTAACTCTGGAAGTGCTGCTCTGCTTTCAAAAGAAAATAGCTTTCAAGAGAAAACACGAAATATGTAATATTGGCTGAGCATTAAACCATGTACTATAAAACAAGAATTCAAAAGAATTATTAACATTATTAACCTAGAGAATAGTTTATACTTCTGTCTAGAATGGCCCTTATTTATCTTTGCATTGCAAGTGCTCTAGAATATCTAGAATTAGACAGATATCCTACAACTGGACCCAGGAAATTAGCATTTGTTGAAAGAGGCTGCCATCTTTCTGGATTCTACCTTAGTAAGTTTCTTTTAATGGCAATATTTTAAATTTCTCATTGGGTAATGTTCAGAAAATAATACAATGCTAAAGTTCAGAGGGCTTATGGTGCATATTTATTTCATCCAGTCTCTTTATATTACCAATTAAGCAACTGGGAAGCAGAATGACTCGCCACTGTCCTTCTATACAGTACAACCTCAATAAGGATTGTGCTCCAGCTACTGGGGTACATTATTAGAAAATTACATCTAAAACTTCAAGTGGCTTCTTAGTGCTATCCTTACAATTTTAACAAATATTTCTTGACTACTTCCTATGTCCCAGACACTGCACTGGCTTCCAGAGATGTAGTAATGAAGCGTAATCTCAACTAATGGATGCTTAGAGTCTACTGGGAGAGAGACACAAGACTATCGCAATTCTGAAACATCAGTGAGCCAGAGGCTGAAGCAAAGTAGACAGATTCCAGAAGTATGTGCAAGATAGAATGGGCCTGTCACATTACTGAGTGAATATGATAGAGAGTCATTGATATAACCAGTTTTTAGTTTGGGCAACTGGCAGTGACTAACATTTGTTGAAGTGGGAAAAACAGAGAAATGATTCTATGAATGGTTCTGGAGCTCAGTCGAGTTATGGTCTAGAGGCCCAGGCTCAAGGATAACAAGTAGGTAATAGTTAAAATGGGAGAAGACATTGTTATGGCCTACAGCTCAGGAGGCTCTCCAGAGAGCATTAACCTTTTAGAGACCGTAAAAGAAGAGGAGCTACAAGGCAAATGGAAAATATCCAGGGAAGAATGAAAATCCCCCCAAAAAGCTTATACCAGAAGCCAGGAAAAAGAACAGTTCAGAATCAGGAAAAAGTCAACAACCAAAACATGACAATGATAAGAATAATAATAAGTGTCAGCTGAAAACTGAGTGCATGCTAGCTGACGCCCACACTAGCTTCAACTTTTTGAAGTTTTTTCAACCTTTTTTTTATCTCCCAGCACACTTGAACCTGTAAACTTCTGCAGCACACTTAATTATGTTGATCTAAAAAAAGAGTAAAAAAATACTTACTGTGCTTTGAACTTCTTTCAAAAATAAACTAATTAATGATCTTTAAAATTTTCGCAGCCCACCTAAGATCATCTCAGAGCCCATCAGCTGAAAATCACTGCACCAGCCCTCTGAACTTCAGTTCTGTTACCACTAGCATGATACAGAGGACAAGAATCATTGTAAATTTATGCATTCGGGCCCCGAGTTACAATCTTTCAAGTTAACGTGCAACTCCCATTTACAAACAGAGGGTATTACAGTAAGCGCCAAGTTACAAACATCTGACTAATGTTCAACTCACACGAATGAAGGCTGTTATAGGTCATAGGTAAATGTACTAGTTCAAACTTATATACAAATACATCTGAAGAACCAACCCATAGAACCAATCTCATTTGTAACCCGGAAACTGCCTGTATCGCATCATCTCTTGAAGAATGGTGCCGGTAGAATAATTAGAATAGAAGTCAGCTCGCAGTGACCAGGGAAATAGCAGTTGGTCAAAGCCAAAAGCAAGAGTGGTTCCTGAAAGTTTCAAGAGGCAGGAACAGTGGTTTACCACAAGGGGGAGCTTCCGAAGGGATAGTGGAAAGGCTTGGAGGAGGAAGGCAGGTAGGAGTGGAAGAGGAGGAGGAACTTCAGAACACAAAGGGAGTGCCAGAGGGGAAGTGATGGACAATAAGGACGCCTCAAGAAATGAGATACAGTGCTCTGAGATCACAGTGGGTTATCAGAAACATTAATTCCAAGTTGAAGTGAGGGCTGAGGACCACTCTGGGTCCACTGGCCTTCTGAGAGAGCCCCAGAACTGGTGAGCCTGTCAGTACAGGCTCCACCTGCTCTGTCTGCAGGACTCTCCCCACGTACTGGAAAGTGCACAAATGGCTTCCGGTTTCCTCATTGTATTACTAGACCAGAAGTGCAGCCCTAGGATTTTAAGTATGTTGCTTAGATACAGGTCTCCATTTTCTTATCCTTAGGAGAAGAGATGGGACTTTGCAACGTGTAAGCCGATATTACTTTTACTACTGGTCATTTAGAAGCTATCCACGTGTCCCCTGGCTCCCTATGGCTGGTTACACTTATCTTGGCATTTAATTGGTTGGTCTTCTTTCCTTAGAAATGACAAGAAGTTGGCCTTTGATATCAGTGAGTTTGCAGACACTAGCTTCTTCTTGGTTCTGACTCACTTTTTCTTGGACACAGTGCACATGACTGCCCACATTAGTCTAAGTCTACACCTTATGTCCTACCTTAACCCACCAAAAATTCATCTTGAGTATTTTGTGAATTTAATGGCCTGATTCACTTATCAGGGGAAAGATCAAAGGGGCTTTGGAAAGTTGTGGCAGGTGGATAGTTTGAGCTCATGAGTTCAGCCTGAGCAAGAGTGAGACCCCATCTCTACTAAAATGAAAAACTGAGGCAGGAGGATTGCCTGAGCCCAAGAGTTGGAGTTAGCTGTGAGCTATGATGCTACAGCACTCTACCAAGGGCAACAAAATGAGATTCTGTCTCAAAAAAAAAAAAAATGAAAGAAAGAAAGACCAAAGGCACCACGTAGAACAGTAATTTTCAACTGGTCGTAGCATGCTGATGTGCCATGAGAAAACTTACGTGTGCTGCAAAAAATTTCAAAGATCACTAAGTAAATTATATTCAAAAGACGTTCAAAGGACAGTAATTATATTCTTTTGTTTGCTCTTGTTTTATCAAGATACTGTAAATGTGCTATGAAGGTTAATTTATTTATATATATATTTTATAGTTTTTTTATTGTTAAATCATAGCTGTGTACACTAGTGCAATCGCCTGTACCCCTGGTTTCTCTTCAGATTGTATAAATCTTTCGCCTTTTATTTATATTTTGAGACAAAGTCTCACTCTATTGGGTAGAGTGCTGTGGCATCATCATAGCTCACAGTAGCCTCAAACTCTTGGGCTTAAGAGAGCCGCTTGCTTCAGCCTCCCAAGTAGCTGAGACTACAGGTGCTCACATCTGGCTAATTTTTCTGTTTTTAGTAGAGACAGGGTCTCACTCTTGCTTAGGTTGGTCTTGAACTCGTGAGCTCAAGCAATCCACCTGCCTTGGCCTCCCAGAGTGCTAGGATTACAAGTGTGCTGTCCCACACCTGGCCTGCCACGAAGTTTAATTATAGGTTCAAGTGTTCTGTGAGATTAAAAAAGGTTGAAAAACACTGATGTAGAAGTTGCCATTTTTCTATTTCACTATATCTGCTCTCACTTTTTTCAGCTTTTCTCTTCTTTCTTCCAGCATAACAAATGAATCATTCTCCTAGGCTGAAGCAAAATAGTTCAGCACACAGTAAAACCCTGCAGATGAGCTTCTACTCTAAAACAGGAATAACAAAGTATTTTCTCATGATTTTATGGTCTCAAGATATTCTCTTGTAATTTCTACTGATAAAATATTTTCTCTCTAACTCCCCAACTAGGAAGTATAATATTAAACATTAAGAATATTAAATTATCTTCCAAAATAATCATACTTTTAGAAATTCTGGTTCTCCACACATTCCCCATAAACCTCAATCATTTTTACAACACTAACCACATCCGCAGGATTTAACCTTCTACACCTAATGCTATTCCTCCTATATCGCTAAGTCGAGTTAGGACATTCAACAGACTAGTTGGTTAATTTTGGGTTCACCTAAGGAGAAAGGAGAAGATATTATTTCAGTTAAAGTGCCACAGTGGAAAATTCTGAGGGTCAAAAGTGCACCTAAAAACACTGGTATTCCAAGATAGACAAGCCAAAAAGAATGAAGATTGAAGGCAGTGGTTATAAACTTAATTAGCCTTACAGAGTTCTTGTGGTTGACCTTGTCCCCAGTAAATCCAAAATTCAGGTTCTATTAAAACTAAATAAAGATGAAAAATAGAGAAAATACAAAATTGGTGATAAATGGCTCCCTGGGCTTGCTTTTCCATTCTGATTGGAACAATGTTCTAATCCTTTTTTGACTTTTATTTTATTCTGCAACATAGGGCAATTCTTCTTTGCATAACAGAAACTACCATGTAGTAAGTTCTAAGTTATAAAGTTCTGATACACATTACTTAGTTTAAGACAGTTGCATGAATGGGAAACATACAGAGAGAGAAACTGAATTTAAGAGAGGGTAGGAATATCCCTGTGGTTTTAGAGATAGTTAAAGATGCCTGGATCTAAAACATAGGTCTTCTGACCCCAGATATATTCTCCATTTGTTATAAATTGCAAAAGAATTTACACTAAAATAAGATATCCTTTCTTGGGGATAATGTGTTTTTTTGTTTTGTTTTGGTGTTGTTTTTTCCTTGCTTTGTTGTTGTTGTTTTTCTCTGAGACAAAGTCTCCCAGGAGTGCAGTGGCATCATCATGGCTCACTGTAATGACAAACAGCTGGGCTTAAGCACTCTTCTTTGCCTCAGTTTCCCAAAGAGCTGGGTATATAGGCACGCACTACTGCACTTGATTAATTTTTTATTTTTTGTAGAGACAAGTGTCTCGCTCTTCCGCAGGCTGGTCTTGAACTCCTGATCTCAAGTGATCCTCCCACCTCAGCCTCCCAGAGTGCTAGGATTGCAGACTCACTATGCTGACACTGCACTTTCATTATTGTTATATATTTGTCAACCATGATCAGGCTTAAAGAAATATAACGTTAAAAATGGTACAGAAATATAAATTTTGTTTCTGAATATCTGGTTGTTAAATCCATGGACATGAATAATAAAATACTGTGTCCCCAGAAAGGAGGGTAAAAAATAATAATAATAATAACCAAAGCAGAGAACCTTATTCCAGGGAAATGGAGACTGAGACATATATAGAAATTTTCTCTAAGTTACCACACATGCCCCCTCTCATTCACACTATATTATAATTATTATAATTATATATGTTACAATGATAAATTATATTATTATAAATAATATAATTAATAGATTATATTATTATAAATATTTAATTTATAAATTATTATAATTATACATCATAAATTATTACACATCAGACATTATATGCCATCCCTGTGTCTGGAGAGCGTCACAATGACAAAATAAGTGGTTAAATAAGGGAGATGTAACATATGTGAAATCAGCTACACAACTTAAAAGCTGAAGCTTTAGAGGTAAAATAAAATCTTGATATTTTGTCAGTACAGAAACTGAAGAAATTTTGATGGCTATCTTTTATCAGTCAGTGTCCTTAGTTAAGAGTCAGAAACCGATTGACTAAGGGAAAGAGGAATTCATTGACAAGATGGCCTTCCCAACCCATTTGTATGGCTAGAGAACCAGGCTTGGAGCACATGGGACAAATGCAGAGTGGGCCAAAATCCTGGGAGACAATAGACGATTTCTTACCATGGGTCCAGGGAGGACCTTGTGTCCCCCTGCTGGTCACTGGAAGCTCCAGCCAGCCCAGCACTGGGCACTGCGCTACCCCTGCAGATGAACCTCTCCCAGCAAGACATTGAGATAGAAGAAATTCCCAGCAAGGACAGGGAGTTCAAATCCCAAGAAGCCAAACAAGCAAACATAAAACAAAACAAAACCAAAATCAGGTCCACTTCACCTCCAAATACAAAATCATACTGTTCCCCATGCCATCCCTCCAAAATTTCGGTGGAGGTTCCATCCAATGCTAACTCCAGGCTGGGAAGAAGGTGAAGTAGATTGTAGACCTGAATCAATTAAATTCAAAAGTTACTCAGTTTCAATATCTACTTTATAAAATGCTATCTTTTCAATATGTAAAAAGGAAATACGCAAGCTCAAAACGAAATTGCCTAGGAGTTTTCCTTTCATGTTAAATGTCATTATGAAACTGAAAAATAAGCTTGCTATAATAGATCTAAAAGTGGTATACAATACACTTTTTAAAACTTTTGTACTGTATATCTAAACTATATACATGTATCTAACACAAAATAAAGAAAATTCCTTCTCAAAAACCAAAAAATGGAGGAGCGCTGTGCGAGAAAAAAAGCCAGCAATACAGGGATTGTGATTTGCAAAAGCCCGGTGAGAGATGAGAGAAAAGATACCTGGAATGTTGTTGTACTGGAGACCCACCCATAAAGCTAGGAGCTCTATTGTACTCCATCCTCTGTGAAATGATAAACTAGAAGAAAAAAAAAAAAAGACCTCAGGAGAGAACCCAGCCAGGAAAATTGTCTTTCCTTAGTAACCTCAGCTCTGGGTATGTGAGGTGGAGGGACGGAGCCATTGAAGAAATTCTCTGAAAATTTATGAGTTTGAGTCAACCATTAGGTAGTAATTGTAGGTCTGAAATTACAGTATGAGCATGATCCAAAGAGCATTCAAAAAAAATATATATATATATTAAAGTAGCCCAGATGTGGAAGGAATTCCAAGTGGCTGGCAGAAGTTAGCAAATGATCTCTGCAGGAATATACACCCAACTGAGGCTTCTAAAATCCTCACAAATAAAGTTCCAAAAAAACATAGTTTTTCAAGGAGCATTCTTTAAAAAGGGACAAGATGAAAAGAACATGTGAGCAAACATGGACAGTAAAATAGAATTAGACCCAGAAAACTTTCAGATTTTCAGAATCATTCAATTTAGAAAGCAAAATTAGTATACTTGTGATGTCTAACCGAATAATAGAGGCAATTAAAAAATATAATAGGAGTTGAGCAGGAAAATGTGGTAAATAAACAAATATAAATTCTAGAAACTAAAAAAATATAATATATGAAATGTAAAATTCACCAAATGGATAGAATGCCAAGCTTCCAGGTTCCACAGTCTATCAAAGATGCCTAGAAGTTGTCACTCATTCTAACAACTAGAAAAAAGCTAAAAAACATGAAAAATCAGGGCGGTGTCTGTGGCTCAAAGGAGTAGGGCACTGGCCCCATATGCCAGAGGTTCAAACCCAGCCCCGGCAAAAAACTGCAAAACAAACAAACAACAACAAAAAAAAAACACGTGAAAAATCAAATCTTAGATCCATCAGAGGAGTCATGTTGCAGGACAAGTCACTGCTCCAATTGGAGAAACAGATGAGTAGATCTAACTTTCAGAAGGATTACACCACCAATCCCACCACCCCTACCCCACCCTCCAGCAGAGACTGCCTCAGGAACTGTGATGAATTGCCAGAGGCTTAGTGTGGAAAGGTCTCAGAGACAAAGACTCCTCAGAACCCTGGGAGCTCAACCAGGTTGTCACAGTGAATAGTAGAGAAAATCCCCTTGTGCTTTTGTCCAGGAAAATGAATTATTTTGAAATACATCAGAAAATTGTACTCTTCATAATAAGCTCTGCCCTTAGGAGAAACTATTTTACCAGAGCCTCAACTATTAAAGTTTATCAGAGCCAATCCACCTGGAGGAAAGGAATTGGCGAATTTTTTTTTATAAAATGAAACATATTCTTACCATATGCCTGAAAATTTCCCATTGGTTTTACCCAAAGAAGTTGAAAATTTATGTACAAACAAAAACCTGCACACAAGTGATCATGGCAGCAGTATTCATTCCTGTCAAAACTTGGAAACTACCAAGATGTCAGTCAGTAGTGTGAATAGATAAATGAACTGTGGTACATCTAGACTGTAAAACAGTATTCAGTGATAATTAAAAGTGAGGCATTTGGCCATGAAAAGACATGGAGGAGGCTTAAATGCATAGTCCTAAATGAGAGAAGCCAGTCTGAACAGGCTACTTACTTTTTTTTTTTTTTTTTGCAGTTTTTGGCCAGGGCCAGGTTTGAACCGCCACCTCCAGCATATGGGGCCAGCGCCCTACTCCTTTGAGCCACAGGCCCCACCCAGGCTACTTACTCTTAAATTCACTACATGTGACATTCTGGAAAAGGTGAAAACTATGGAGACCAGTAAAAAGATCACTGGTTGTCAGATAGCAGTGAGAAGGAATGAGTAGGCAGGGTACAGAAGATTTTTTAAAAAAATAAATTGTAATTTTAGAGAAGTTTTAGGCTAGCAGCAAAATTGAAAGAAAGGTACAGAGATTTCCCATGGATCCCCATCCTCAAGTACACACAACTCCACCATCTCATCAGTATCCCTCACCAGAGGCACAAAGGATTTTTAAGACAGCAGAACTATTCTATATGATACTATAATGGTAGATAAATGTCATTATACATTTGTCAAAATTAATAGAATGAATAAAACCAAGAGTGAAACTTAACATAGACTAGGAACTTTCAGTGATACTGATGTGTTCAGTATAGGGTCTTCTAACAAAAGAAATGGAGCACTCTGGTGGGGGTTGATGATGACAGAGGCTGTGCATGCTTGGGGACAGAGCATACACAGAGCATAAATGGGACATCGCTGTGTCTTCTGCTTAATTTTACTGTGAATCTTCTAAACTGCTCTAAAAATAAAGCCTATTAAAAAATTCACTGGATGGGATAATTTATTGAAATGAATAAGTATAATTGGCACATTTCCTGAACAGGTGTGTTACTTCAATAAAATCTTAAACATATCTAAAAAATATTGAACATATCTGAAAAATAATAATTGGATTTGAAAAAATAACTCAGAATTCAAAACAATAATTATGAAAGGGAGATGAAGTGATGAGGAAAAAGCATATAAAATGATCTAACAAACCTCAGCCTGGAGTTCTGGAAAATAAGAATGAAGAATATTGAGTAATGGCAATATTTGAGAAAAGAATGCCTAATCATTTTCCATAATTGATTAAAGAATAAGTTTTTAAATATAGAAAAGGACACCACATCCCTAGCAAGGCAGATAAATTTTTGAAAATCTTCATGTAGCGATAACACAGTACCATTGCAAAACACAAGTAACAAAGAAATGGTATTTTAAGCAGCCTAAAAGATAGATTACCTTAACAAATCACATTTTGAATCACAGATGATTTCTTAACCACATGAAAGCCAGAAAATATGCAAAAATGTCTGCACATACTGGTGAGAAAATATGGTTAAATCTGAAGTAGCATACAACAATAATAATAATGAAAAACTCCTAAGTATTAAAAAAGACAAGGCTGACTTATCATGAAACCCTAGCTTACATCTGGCTGAGTTGTTTGTAGCTAAAGCATTCTGTAGAAAAAAAGGTGAATATACTGATTAAATTAAGATTTCAGAACGTTACATAACAGCATTACAATTCCTAGGGTAACCCATAAAAATATTTAAGATATTGTATAGCTTTCAAACCACCATAAGAAAAAGAAGTGTGGTGATAACAGGGAAATATCAATTCATGCAAAATAATCTTTGCAAGAAAAAATCAATTAGGTAAGACAAATAGAAAACATAAAATAAAATGATAGAAAGAAGTTCAAACATATCAGAGATCATAATGAAATGTGAATGGCCTGAATATAAGGAATTAAGATTCTCAGTTATATCAGCTGTCAGTATATATTTATGATATTTATGCATAGACATGTAAAGGGGTAAGTTAACAAAATAGAAAACAAATATAAAATACATAAAATAAAATTATAAAATCAAATAAATCAAAAGTTATGTTGGGGGACAACATTAAGCTTACTAAAAAATCCTCCAAAATTTAATAAATAAGTTGAGGATATAATTGCAAATGCAGCAGATTTTTAAAAAACATGTTAATTCAATTTATTTGAAAATTAGTGTGATATGGACAGATGTCTAGAAAAATATGATTTGTTAAAAAGTAGTAAAAAAAAATAGAATACCTGAATAAAACTACAAACTTTAAAGATATTTAATTAATAATGAAAAAGATTTCCATAAAGAAATCTTTATGACCCAAATGAATTTTACAAATGTATTTTACCACACACTCAAGGAAGAGATGATCCCAATTTTCCATGAATTATTCTTGGAACTAGAAAGAGAAGGGAAATGTCCCACTTCCTTGGTTAGGGTAACTCAACACTGATTTTACAAATTGGAGGACAGACAATGTCAGAAAAAGAAAAAACAACCAATATTGCAAACATAAAAGCAAAACAAATTCCCCAATACATATATAAAATATGGATAATTTCATGACCAAGTTAAATTTATTGGATGAATGAGAATTTGGGACATTAGAAAAACAGCTGTTAATGTAATTTACCACATTACCAAAATAAGGAGAAAAACTATACCATCTCAAAATATACAGAAAATCATTTAATAAAATTCACCAATCATGTAAGGAGACTTAACTAGTAAAAAAATTCCTTAATTGATAAAAATATAAAATCAAACATCATATAGCAAACATTATACTAAATGGTGAAAATATTAAAACAATTTTCTTTAATTCATGAATAAGGAAGTCCACTGTGTTATTGCTGTCCAACATTGTACTAGAGGTCATCTCAAAGACAATAATGAAGAGAAAGGAAAAAAAAAAAAGATCATTAGGAATATTGAAAAGGAATTTTAAAAATCCGGATACTAATCTCATATGACACAATTTTCCACCCAGAAAAACCAAAAATATCATACTGATTAATTAGAATTAATCACAAATTTTAAGAAAGTTATTGGATAAAAGTTTAGTTATATAAAACTCAATTGTATCTTTATACAATAGCTACAAACATTTAGAAAATGTAGCTTTAAAAAGATACCTCACAGCATAATGACACCATATAAGATAACCAGGAATAATTTTTTTCTGAAAAAAATATGCAAGAGCTTGGTTAAGTAAATTATAAAACTTTGTAAATAGATTTTTTTTTTTTTTTTTTTAAGACAGAGTCTCACTTTGTCACCCTGGGTAGAGTGCTGTGGCATCACAGCTCACAACAACCTCAAACTCTTGGGCTTAAGCAATTCTCTTGCCTCAGCCTCCCAAGTAGCTGGGACTGCAAGCGCCCATCACAATGCCTGGCTGTTTTTAAGACAGTGGTTCTCAACCTTCCTAATGCCGGGACCTGTTAATACAGTTCCTCATGTTGTGGTGACCCCCAACCATAAAATTATTTATATTGCTACTTCATAACTGTAATTTTGCTTTTATGAATCGTAATGTAAATATCTGATATGCAGGATATGTTTTCCAATGGTCCAAAGGGGTCGTGACCCAGGTTGAGGACTGTTGTTAAGAGAAGGGGTCTCACTCTGGCTCAAGCTGGTCTCAAACCTGTGACCTCAGGCCATCCACCCATCTTAGCCTCCCAGATTACAGGTGTGAGCCACCACGCCCAGCCTGCAAAGAGATATTTTTCAAAACAAAACAAACAAAAAAACACTGTTCATTAAACAGTGTTACAAAACTGTCAAACATTTCCTAATTTATCTTAGATCGGACAAGTGTCTGGGTTTTCAAGGAATTTGATAAGCTGAGCACATGAAAAATGAAGGCTCAAGTGTAGCTCCCACCTCCTGAGACAGGTAAGCACAAAACTCAGAGCAAGCACACAGTAAGGGAACAATGCCGTGTGTTAGTTTTTTAAACTTTATCATGAGTACACAGGTGCTTGTTTTATTAGTTTTTGCACCTTATATATACCATAATATACAAAAATTATTTCATACATATGGGTTCATTTTTAGCTGAACAAAGTCAAGAATTCAATTATCAAAATACGTAGCAGCATAATTCCTTTTTTCCTTGAGCTTCTATTACCTCTCCACAAACTGGTATTTAGTCATTTGTTTGTCCAAACTTTAATCATTGTTGATTCTGCAACTTTTCAATGTTTCCTACAGAGACATGTTCACTTCAGTAGCACTCTCTACTGTTTTCAGGTACGACATGAAGCTCGGAGGACGTCTTATGATTACTGTAGAATATGGGTACCTCTAGCTGCGGTTAAATTCAGGTGAGTACCAAGCTCTGCTGGCTAGAGGAATCAAGAAAGTGTTTTTAAAACAGCAAAACAGCAACCACAGTTTCTACACATTTTCTCCATGTCACCCAGTGTTGCAGGTAATTCATCCTGAAATAACTCGGAGAATGCCCACAACAGCCCTGTGGGTTAGATTCTAGTAACAGTAGCCTGGTTTCTCAGAAGAACTTGAGGCACCGAGTTATTATGTAATTTCCCCAAGGCCACCCAGCTATTAAGTATGGACAATGCTGCTTCGCACTCCTACCCTACCCATTATGCCTCACGGAACTCAACGTTCAAACAAAATCACAGAGCAACCCACTGTCGATGCACAAAGTATGTCCTGTGTTATCCTTTGTAAAACATAAACGCCAACATTTTTTAAATATGTGAGTTTCATGCTATACATTATTCCCTGGATAGGACCATCAGCTTTCCTCTGCGTGCTTCCGTATGCCTTCTCCCCTCTCTCCTTCTAACTATCCATTTATCATGGCTTCCTTCCTTTTCTCCTTTTTTCTCCCTCCTGGAATATTTTTACTGTGTTCTATCCCCAAAATGTCTCCCTTTCCAAACTTCCACCGTTTTGCACAGTTTAAACTGCTTTCTTCTATTGAAATAAGAAATAAACATCATAAAGCAGGGAGACAGCCTCAGCAAAGAAACACACAAGTATAGTCTAGCCAGGGGGAGGGGAGAGGTGGAAGAGAGGAAGGGGGAGGAGTGAGGGTGACAGGGGGGTTCTCACCTAATATACACAGTGTGAGGCTGTTCTGCACACTCCCTGGGTGAAGGGCTCAACTACAACTTGAACTTCACCTTAGAAATGAAAACAATGTAAATACCTAATATTTAAAAAATAACCTAAACATTTATACCTTCATATCAATCTGAAATTTTAAAAAAAAGGAGACACAAGATATCAAGTAGTCAGAATCCTGTAGTTTGAACTAATACCCTTTATAAACAATGGGCTTATTTTAGCTATACAGATAATCTAATATGGTATTTTCATCCTCTAGCTCAAAAAATTTGAACTTTTAAACTCTATCAGTTGTACTTTGGTGTGTCTCAGACCAAAGGCCCCAGATGGTACCCTAATTTTGAAAGTCTATTTTAAAATTCTTTAGGTAAGGTATACTGCCCCACACATACAGCATTTAAACCAGTTACTAGGAGAATTCAAGTCGTATGATGCCTACTGACAAATTAAACAGGCCATATACCCTCAATGGAATTACATTATGCCCATGATTGCATTAATATACACAACTATGATTTCATTTTAAAAAATGGAATTACATGATAACAACTCACTTCACATTCCCACCTAGGGTGCATTTTTCCCACCAAAATGATGATTTCAGCCTCTGCCTTTTTACCCCACTGAACCTTGTCCCAGAACCTTTCCTGACTTTGCCTACTGCCTGGAAGATTTTTACACACTTGGGAGGGCTTGTAGGTCACCTAATAGAATCAAGAGAGCTGTAAGTCTGTGAGTAGCAGGCCCCAACACTAGGCAGAGGCTTTGGGGGGGCAAGGGGGGGTGACATGAGACAGACTATGTATGAAAAACCCAGTTCAGCTTATTTATGGTCAGGGTCATAGACCCACGGTCAAGCCTAAGGCTACCGTGCAGTTTCCCCCTCCCTGTCTATTACAACAGTGCAGCTCAATGCAAGGTGATCCCCCACCAGACTATCTCCTGGAGGATGCAAGTTGGCTGCACAAATTGGTATGTAATGCTCTTGGCATCTATTAGGTAGAGGCCCGGGGACTAGACACCACACAATGCACACAGTCTCACAATACAGAGTTACGTCACCCAAAATGTCAGTAGTACCGAGGCTGAAAAAATCCTGCACTCTATTTTTCTATTCCTCTTTGTTAGGCTGAGAACAATGGAAACTGAATTTCTGGCCTTCCACCTTTGCCAGCCTACACAATATTCATTTCACCCCTTCTTTCTGCCAGAACAACCCTCATTTTCTTTATCAGACAAGCTTCAGTAGATTCTGGGCCCTTTGACGAGCCTAAGCCAATTATAACAATTTCTTTTTACTTACACTGGCTTAGCACTACGGAAAAAGTGAATTCTTTCAAATGAGATAGGAGTGTAAATGCTAAGAGTTTCTGAGAAAATCTCCCTCACCAAAAAAAAAAAAAAAGGATGTGCTATCTTCTCTTCTGACCTGTGGACCTTGTGGGGGATGTAAGACCTGAGTTGGTGCAACAGCCTGACCACAACACAGGAAGACAACGTACTGAAAATGACAGAATGTAAACGTGGAACAAACCTGGATCTTTGAGAGTGCCACTAAGCTGAGGAATTAATTAACACTGGAAATGTCATACTCCTAAACTTCCATGTCATAATAGCCTTTCCTTATGATTCCCAGTAGTTGCATGGATTGCCTGTAGTTTTATGCTTAGAGTAACCTAATACATGCTCCATAGGCCACTCTGTCACTTGAAGAGAGAAATTTGGAATGCTGAATCGTTTTCTTAGAACTGTACAATTCCAACGAAACATTTGATTGGGCGGTAAGTCCGTACTGAAGCTCAGCCAGGAGTTCGAGAGTCACCATCCAGCCCCACCCCACCCCACAGCTTACTAGAAAAAAAAAAGCAAAATGTGTTCTACCCTGGGCTGCCTGGAATATCTCCACAGTGTGGGGTTGTATAAATTGGCCAATCTCTTTAAGAAGCCCAATCCTGTGAATAACATCAAGACCACACAAATGGGACCCTTTAGCAAATGATTAAAAATGCACAGAAATGGCTCCTGAATTTTTCCTGAGTGTTTTGTTTTCACTCTTTCATTTGCTATCACATTGCTAAAGTGCACTCATGGTGTGCATCAACTCATGCCACAAATGATGGTGAAACTATATTACAAAACTCCCTCCAATTGAATACCCCATCTAATTACATCATCATCATCTCTTCTCCACAACCATTCAACAAACTCCAAAATGTCACAATCGTAAGATCTCCAAATCCTCTGTGACATTCTCAACTAAGGGATGGTGTCAAATTACAGAGATGCCCTACCATATTTCGAAATAGTAGCAGAAATACTATCAGATACAAGTCCCTAGTGCTAAATTCATTGTTAAATCCACTTCTCATTTTGATTTATTAAAAAAAAATCATTTTTAAGAGATTTTTATTAAACAAAAATCATTTTTAAGAGTACAGTGGCTCTGAAATCCAGGCTGAAGAGCAGTGGCTCAATCACAGATCATCATAACCTTGAATTCTGGAATCAAGTGATATTCCCACCTCAGCCTCCTAAGTAGCTGAGACTATACAGGAACACTCTTCCATGCCAAGCTAATATTTCAGTTTGTCTATTTAGAGACAGGGTCTTGCTATGTTGCCCAGGCTGGTCTCAAACTCCTGGCCTCAAGCAATCCTCCTGTCTTTGCCTCCCAAAGTTCTTGGATTAAGAGTGTCAACCACCACGCCCTCTTGACTTATTAAGAAAATATCTTTATAAAGTATAAATGAGAAGTAATATTAAAATCAACTAAAACTATTCACCAAAAAGTATTTCTTTAGTTTTAGAGCAAAACTTTGAAAGAAAAGCATGAAAAGGGGGATTTGGTTACCATTGCCATCTTTGCAAATACATCTGTGCTCTACTCTCTCAGATACAATTTTGCCCTACGGATTATAAACAGATCCCTGGCGTTGTTATCTGCATGACCCAATAAACACCAATATTTCCATTTTTCAGCACTTCAGTGGAGATCATAACAGAGTTATCACTGAGTCTGGCTGTCTGAACTCATCTTCTTAATCCTTGTTTACTGATATATCTAGGATATAATTAAGGTCTCAACAGGGAAAAAGACAAGATGAGAAATGTTATTCTGCAATGGAATAATTTCTGATAATATTAAAGCTTATATCTTCTCTTCCCACTAATTAATAACATTAAGATTTTCCTTCTGTTTCTTAGGTGGGTTCCCTAGAAAAATTCCACATTAAATATGACCCTGCTTTAAAGAAACACTATTGACCAAGCAAACACTTCCATTTTGCTGAATAATTGAATCTATCCCATTGCAGCTGACAGTCTCTAATATGCCAGAAGATGCTAGATAGTAGAATTGTATTCAATGAACTCTCTGCACACATCTTCTGAGCCTCCTTCCAAAAGCAGAATATAAATACCTATAGTGCTAATGGGTTTATATTAGCAGTCATTTCAAGGAGAGGGCAGACCAGCATTACATTACTTAGCATTACATTACAGCTACAGGATCCCCAGGGATTTTTAGAAATGAATAAGAAGTTATCGCTATCACAAACTTGACTTTTACAAGTATCTGTGCTAGTCATTTGCCCATGTACCACAGTTAGAACACTGTGATAATCGATACTTCTATTTTTACCATGTTGAATTCACATTTCAGGACATCACAATTATGCAAGCATATTAATAGAATACAACCACCATATCTAGAAGCAAATTTTCAGATTAAACACCTTGTTATTAAAGGCCATTAAATCTCTTCCAAGGGGTTTTAACCTTAAACACTTGGATGATTATGTAGATGTAAATTTTGTCTCTGATAGATGTTCAAAGTTAAGGTCACCCTTTAAGAATATAGGGATGGGGGGGACCATGCCTGTAATCCTAGCACTCTGGGAGGCCACGGCGGGTGGATCGCCTGAGTTTAGGAGTTCAGGACCAGACTGATCAAGAGAGAGGCCTCATCTCTGAAAACAGCCAAGCGTTGTGGCAGGTGCCAGTAGTCCCAGTGATGTGGGAGGCTGAGGCAAGAAGATCTCTTGAGCATATGGGTTTGAGGTTGCTGTGAGCTATGATCCCCTGGCATTCTACCCGGGGTGACAGAATGAGACTCTGTCTCAAAAAAAAAAAAAAAAAAGAAGAAGAAGAAGAATATTGGGACATTGTTCATTATTGATGCAAGGTTTAGGAGAAATGGTAGAAGGGTCTCTGATTATATTTTTATATAGAGTGTCTCTGCATAGACAGTAACTTGGAGGAGTAATAGGCATTTAGGACAGAACTGTGGCTTGTATTTCTGTAGTTTGAACATTAAACAATAGTTCAATAAATATTCCAATTGGTAGGTGTAGCTTGACCAATTGATCTAGTTGCTAATATTTTATGGATCTTGGGAATGAACTAGAAAATCCTCTGCACTAGGATGTCAAAAGATGGGCTAAAGGGAAAACTGTGTATAGGATTTGAAAGCTCTTCTGCGTTTTTCAAAAGGATGTAATCTTCAGGACTGGGTAGAAATGCTATTTTTTCCAGATACATGTTCATACTGAGAGCCCAGAGCCTTATATTTAGACAATCATATAGGAGTATCTTTGTCAACATTGAGCATTATTCATCGTGACTTTGTGTCAGAAAACCAAGTTCAACATGTATTTAGTGACAACAATCATCAATTATTAGCTATGTGAGTTGAAAGGATTATAAGTTTTTCTCACTCAAGTCACTTACTTATACAATGAAAATTAAATTTGATAATTGGAAAATTACTGAAATTCAAATGAAGAGTTTCAGGTCACACAAAATAAACTCTACAGGAATAACACAGCTAAGAGAGGTTGGGCAGTAAGGATCACCGGCTTGGATCTGCTCACCTGATGAGCTCTCAATGCTTGGGGAGTTTCCTAAGATGCTTTAGAGGCTTTAAATGTAAGTGAATTTGGCTTTTGCTTTTATGTGTTTATCTTGATGTGAAGATCTAAAACTTCCTCTCTCTTCCATATTAATAAAACAGGCGAAGAGAAGGTTAGGAATAACCAGTATCACAGAAAAGATCCGTGGAAGAAGCATTCGATGACGCCAACATCACTACCTCTGTGGAAAACTCTGATCTCCAGACTAAATTACTCTTTTATTTAAAAAGAAAAACTATGTAGATATAATAATCAAGGTTGGAAGACAGCCGAAAGTCTTGCTGGTATCTTTGCCCTAATTCTCTCTTCATATGACGTGAGGCAGTTTATCTCCATCCATACTCCCACCTGGAAAAGAGGATAACAGCGCTCATCTGCCTCACCAAGGTGCCTATGGAAATGAATGAATTCATATGGGTCAAGTATTTTGAAGTTTTGAAGATGGAAAGTACAAAATAAGTGCTGTACATTAGCAAGGGACTGCACATTTAAAAGACTTACTGTAACAAATAATAAAAAGCTGCACTCTGGCATTTCACTGTCTGTTACCTGCTTTTGTGTGACTAGACACACTGGATTTAAAGTAATCATGCATGATTATTCAAAATAGGGATAAGTTGCCAGGTACTTGGAATTACCTGAGTCGTCAACTATCCCAAAGGCTTATCCTGTCAAACAAACCAAGTAAAATGTTCAAAGTGCTATACTTCCAATGAGTCTGAGAAGTTTCAATGCATTATTGTTGATGAAAATAATAACAGTTTTTAAGTACCAGTGTCATAAATAATGGAGCTTTAGTCATATATAAGTCTTAATTCTTTCTTGTAATTTTATACTTTGCCATTACATTGGAGAATGAAGAACAATGGCTTTATAAGAATGCATTGCAGTGGATTTTAGTGTGCTAGGGAACCGTTTAGTTCATGTGAGAAGAAATGGCCTTTTGTTTAGGAAAATACCTGGGCAGCTGCTTTGGATATAAAAGAAGTCTTTCGTAGATTGTCTTGATGGAGAACACAGAAGCAAAGGGGGCTGAGCATGGGGAGAGGACAGTGGAAGAGCCCAGGAGAACACGAGAATAGTAACTACAGGTAAGGGAGAAAAGGGGTTGATGGCAACAGATGTCTGGGAAGAAACAGGCCCTGCCACACATACAAGGCTGCAATCAGAGGAGCCCTTGGTTGTAAATTCATTTAAGAAAAATTTGGATTTTCAGCTTCTCTCTGGTATGTGATGTATATAACCTCTCCAGTAGCCCCTGTCCTCTCATCCCTTCCAAATCATGTCCAGAAAACTCCACACTGCATACTGGGCCTTCTGTGTGCTTTGGGAAAGCCACAGAAAAAGGGCTTGTGGTCCATGTTCATGATGATCCTGGATGGAGAGGTCAACACAAGCCATGGAAGGACATGCTGGTCAGACCAAAGTGGGAACTGGGAACTGGAATAGGCCACACAAATCCTCGAAATTTTCCAAAACTCATAGAAAAGATACTGACCTTCCAAATGAGGTATGGAACAAGACCTTGAGTCTTATTTTTGCAACAGTTAAAGAATAAACTAACCTCCAGCAATGCTGAATCCAACCTAGTCACAGAACTCTGTTACATAGATGTGGTAAAAATTATTTTGAAGTCATTATTTGTCATAGAAATTATATTTAAAAAGAAATACTTATGAAAATAAATACTAAGCTCCCAAAAAATGTATTAGAAATAGCTTGTTGCTTATAATCAAATTGGTTTTCTTCAAGTGTACTTTATTTTATTTTATTTTTGTTATTGTTGGCTGCTCATTCTTCTGGGATTCTTTTTCTCTTTAAATTTTTGAAATTGTAGAGGGACTCGATTTGAATATTTCTGGTCTTCAACTTCTTATTTCTTCAATTCTCATTTTTCACTTCCATAATCAAACTCAGAAGCCAAAATCATTAACTAGGGCAGCCTGATTACCCCAGCGGCCCTCCAGGCATATCACATGTCTCCTAAACCATAAGGGCCAATCCTCTGCTAAAAAAGCATTTGATGAGCAGAAAAGGGCAGGCATCCCATGTGGTTCGTGAACATGTTTCATGTACATCAGTCCACTTGAGTTACCTGGGAAGTGATTCCATGTCTGAGGCCGGGTGCCCGTCCCAGTTTACCAGGCTGACAGGGGCTGTGCAATGGAAGCAGACCTTCTCCAGCCCCCCGTTCCAATAAAGTACCCCCAGCTCTTGGCTTACATACACACCACAGGGTAGATCTGGCCGCACAGTTGGCATTTCTGCACATAGCACTCTGCTGCTCTTCTGAAAATTGGTATTTCAAGGAGGAATATGTCTCCTCAGTGTAAATTATGTCAAGTAGACAAGATATACAGATAACTCTCTTTAAAGACTCCATTTTACCGTGTTAAATGCAGAAGTATATTACACATAGTTGTCAAATTCATCTTTCTAAATGAACTATGTACAACATGATATGGCTTAAACAAATACCTAAATATCCACAGGTAGCCAGACTCTACGGTGGTCCCTGATAGCTCTCTCCTCCTGGTGGTCTCACTGGTGTGTCACCCCCACCAGTTCTCTACGGGGCTTGGTTTCTGTGACCCCCAGAACAAGGCAGAAGTGATGGATGTCAAATCTGAAACTCATTTATGAAGACGCTGTGGCAATTCATTTATGAAGCTCTTGGTGGCTTTCTCTTGTACTTTTCTTCTCATTCTTGGAACATTTGCTCCGGCGGCAGCCACAGGTCAGAGCCCTGTGGAGAAGCTCACATAGCAAATAATGGAAGCTGGAGGCAGCAGCCCCTTCAGGTACCCTGGACGCAGGTCCTCCATCCTGGTCAGGTCTCCAGAGACAGAAGCCAACACGGGGAGCTACAGAAACCTCATCCTCAGCCCCCCAATGAAGCCACTCCCAGATTCCTGACCTTCAGAAATCGGTGACATAGTAAATATTTGTTGTTTCAAGCTGCTAAGCCTTGGGGTAATTTGTTACATAGCAAAGAACAATAAATGTACTTTCTTATCTCCCTTTCGCAAGGATATGCTAGGACAAAATAAGGCTTTGACTGGCACACGGCATCTTCTAGTCCTGGGCCAGGTGTAGGAGGCGCATGATGTCACTAAGCTGTGGTAGGACCAGAAGCAGTTTCAAGGAACAGTATCTTAAGGAAGTTACAGGTGAAAGCAAAGTAGACAGTTTGAAATGAAGATGCTACTGTCAAATGAGCAAAGCAGATGGACAGGACAAAGGAGAAAGTCAAAAGCAGTGGGGAGAATGGACACTGAAATAACTCTTCTGAGAATATGGGATTTCCTTGTCTGGTGTCTGTGCCCCTGAAGAGTGAGCACTAGAGGTTTATAAAGAAGTCACTCTGAGCAGATATCAATCTGACATTCAAAGGACAGGAAGGAAGGGGCCATGGGGTCCCTGTATATGGCACACCTCTTGGGGTGGGACACTATTGTAAGTGGGACTTTATCTAACATGCAATCAGTGCAACCTAATTCTTTATATCCTCACTGAATCCCAAGCAATAAAAAATAATAAATAAAAATATTTAAAAAATGAAAAAATAAAAAATACATAAAATAATAATAAAAAACAAAGGCTGCTATAGTTGCACCCAGTCTTTACTGTTTCTCTTTATCACTAATCTCATCTCTCAACTTTAAATAAATATAGGCCTTTTCTATCTCCCTTTTTTAATAAAAGTTATTATATCCAACAGGAATTCCCTGTCTCCTATTTAAGTGCCTCCTCGGACTGGACCTAACTCTCAGGTTCATTCTAATTTCTTTTCCCCTTTTAAATCTCCCCTAACAATCCAATTCCTGGAGATGACTCCCTCTTCTTACAAAGAAGTACCTACGACACTCACATAACGCCTTCATTTTTCATGCCTGTCTCCACAATATATAAGCCATTTCCAGAGGGCAACAACCCTACCTAATATGTTATTGTCGCTTCTACAAAAATTCTAACACAATATCATTTATTTAGTAGTCGTGCAATAAATATTGGTTGGTTGACTTCTATAAGATTTCTTATTGCAAAATTGGAGCCTGTATACTTTGAACAGTTTTTAAAAATCAATCAAAAAGAGAAAAAATTTATTAACCATCTAGAAATAACTATTCAGTCTTTTTGGTGGGTAAACATGTTTACAAATGCACTTGTGTGTGCACACACATGCAAGTGTGTGTAGGTGAATGTGTGTGTTATGCGTGACATGGAATCAAATGCTATATTTTCACTGATTATATATAGATTTTGTTATTTCAAGCTGCTATATCCATATGCTTGCTTGTCTCACAATAAATGACAAAACTCGTTCATTCAATGCCACATTTATGAATCTAGAACCAAGTCTTAGGATATAATTTGTTGATGTAGCACTACATCAACACAAGGTGCTCTTTTGCCTGGAAATGCAATATTTCACTTTTTTCAGACCCATTATAATGTTTTACTACCAAAGAGGAGCATTATAATTATGGGTACCATTCTCAGTTGACATACCATTAACATCACATCATAAACAATATCATCTACTACAAAGGAAATAAAATAACTATTGAACTATTTCAGTGGCATGTCAATAAAGCAGATAAGGAAGTCAACTTGCAACTCAGAACTCATGTAAACTCCAGGTTTCTGACATTGAGCTTGAGAAAGGCTACTGCTCCCAGAAAACCTGTCAGCTTTTCTTTCGTCGTGCTTAGAAATAGCTCTGAAAATGCGGAGTTCTGTCTCCCGTTCTCTTTAATTGCCCTCACTTCTATCTCTCCTTTTCTGTAATCAAAAAAGCACGTTCATATGATTTAACTATTCAGCTTAATAATTTAAGAAATGGGAATAATAGTGGTATTTACCTACAGCATCAATCTAAGAATTTAATAAACAAAAAAAAAAACCTTAAAATAATGCCTGGTGGGTGGCGCCTGTGGCTCAAAGGAGTAGGGCGCTGGCCCCATATGCCAGAGGTAGCGGGTTCAAAGCCAGCCCTGGCCAAAAACTACAAAAAATAAATAAATAAATAAATAATAATGCCTGGCACATGGTAAGCACTTTCAAATGCTGCTATTACACATTCCAATTGTTCTCTCATCCTAATCCCCACACTTACTGGTACACATGTGTGCTCACCTAGACACACATACTCTGGTTAACTCTTACAGGCTCCTTGGTACGGGGTTTATCTTTCTGTCTCATTCTCAATTACTTCAAACAAGGGCCACTTACATAATTAATCAGGTAAGCATGAATGTCTTACAAATAAAGCCAACAGATTGTTTTTTCAATAGCAAAGTGGCCATTTGCTTAAAAGAGAGTACAATACTAGAAGGAGACAACTTGAATTGCTCGGAGACTGGGTATTAATGCACAGTCAAAAATTTGTAACTAATGTCTAAGATATTTTTTCTGTTATTAAGAAGGAAGAGATAGAATCTATATATATTCATAATCTATAGCAGAAAACTAAAAGCCCTGATATTTGATCTTTCTTTCTCCTAGTACTCTCTTAATACCTGTTAAATGTGCCATGATCCTGGCTGTGTATTATGACTACTAAATCTCACCTGAAAATGTGAAGTGCTAATCTCTAAGTAGACTCATTATTAGCTCAGGAATCCTGCGGATCCCAAGGCAGCTTGGACATGACTGTCTGCACCCCCAGGCATAGCAGTAGCCAGATCTTAATTCCCCAACCATGTTCTCAAAAACTGAAGAAGGTGCAGTAACATGAGCAGTCCCAGCTGTGTGCAACTCAGTCACGACACTCACTTGGACAGCAGGGTGAGCTCGGGGCAGAACTTGAGAAGTAGCAGTCTTCTCTCCTCTCTTTGTACCTTTGTCCATTCACCACGTCCTCTCCCAAACTACTTCTACTTTCAGAACCCTTATGCTTTCTTTCCTCTCCCTGACCAAAGCCCATTGTCTAGAAAGTATCTGGTAAACCTAATTACACTCACATACAAATGACCACGAGTCCTTGAAGTATTATTATTTCTCCAAACATTTCCATTCATTGGAGACCAAGCCTTAAATAGTGGAATACATTTATAAACTTCAAAATCAATGCATCATTATTAAATTACTGGTAGTTGGGGAACCAAGATTCTTTGCAATCGCATCATATAATCCTGTTATTAGGCTGTCCTACTGACCATTGTTGGATTTGAGAATGCAGTGATAATATCTGCTGTCCTGCCGCATTAGCTGAACTACCCTGACATTTAGAATGATTGGATCTGCTTTTCTGTCCCTGGAAAGGGGCCACAAGAAAACCAGGAATACTTCGGGTAGGGAAAAATGGGACATTACAAAGAAGATGTAGTGTTTTAATAACAATTTCATCTAACCAAATGGTTTTCATAAACTTATAAATATAATATTCAAGAGAAAAGTGAATAACGTTATCAATAACTCTGACACCTTAACAAATGCACGTGCATTCCCACGTGTTCTTTCCCACGTGCATTAAGAGTTCAGCTATGTTAATAGAGAACCTTCTGTGTCCTGGGTGACCTGCCATGCTCCTTTTTAATCCTTTTCCTCATCTGGGCAGAATTTTAAATAGTAATAATTATGGCATACAAGAATTTTCTTTCACTTAGTGTATTATAAGCATTTTTATTTGCTGCTATTTAGATATCTGACTTAGATATATTGTCAGAAAAAAAAAATTTTTTTTGGTCAAGTGAGAGATGGCTAGGAAATTGGGGATTTCCTGGAATTAATGAGGGGCATTATTAATGCCACAAGAGGCTTTTTCCATAATTCCAAACTATTTTACCTGGAACACTTCCAAGGAACATCATTTGTGCCTGGTGTGTGAATGAGATGGCTTTTATTGGATTGGAGAGAAGCTAATAGCTCTCTGAGAACCTACTAGCTATAATTTATTTACATACTAGACATTAGTATAATGATAGGTGCTCACACAAGGTGTTTTTCAGACTTCGCTTCATAAAACAGCAGCAGCTCTGGTGAGAAATTGTTTTATTTCCAGTAAAGCTTCTAGGGCCTTACAGTCTTCTTTGTCAAGGTCCCAATGAGTTGTAGAAACCAAATGAGAGTGATGGGTTTCCCCAGCCAAAGGCCTGTGTGATCACTGCTGGTGAGGCCTGAACTACAGTGTCTATTTTGCCTCCAAGGGAAAGCCAGCTGCACAGGGATGCAGGACTTCGCAGGACTATGAAATGAGGAGATGTGAGGCAAGTGCGAGTGAACAGGGAGTGGTGAACTCCTCCTGGGCTGTCTTCCTACCTACAATAAATAGCACTGAAGGAGGAGGGGCAAAATGGGATGAACGCTCCCTCCCCCTTGTTAAAAACGTGGGTAAAGATAAACTACATTTTCCTAAATCAGGTTCTGGCAACTAGAGAAAAGTGATGTGCTGGGGCAAGATAAGGGAGGGAAGCTGCCTGACCTGCAGGTGAGGGTCCCTGTTACTATGCTGCTTCTTCACATCAACTGGAAACATTTAGTTGCTGTTACATAAGTCTGGCAAGAAATTGAAGAACTGAAAGCACAGAGGCGCATGGATTCCGTGGGGAAGATGGAGAGAATGTGTAAATGGAACAGAGGAGTTTCTACCAGTGGAAGGATTTTTTTCTCTCCTTTTTTTTTTCTCCCCCTTTTCACTTTTTCTTCTTTTTGATCAAGGGCTTTTGGTGTTATGATAAAAGGCCATGAATGAACACTTTTACACTCCTGGTGGGACTGCAAATGAATACAACCTTTTTGGAAAGAAGTATGGAGAATTCTTAAAGAACTAAAAGTCGACCTTCCATTTGATCCTGCAGTCCCATTACCAGGTATCTACCCAGAAAAATCATTTTACCCAAGGACATTGGCACCAGAATGTTTATTGCAGCTTCATTCAGAATTGCCAAGTCGTGGAAGCAATCTAAGTGTCCACCAACCCATGAATGGATCAACCAACTGTAGTATATGTATGCTATCGAATACTATTCAGCCACAAGAAAAGATGAAGAGTTTACATCTTTTGTGCTACCTGGATGGAGTTGAAACACATTCTTCTCAGTAAAGTATCTCAAGGTTGGAAAAGCAAGTATCCAATGTATTCATTATTAAGATGAAACCAATAGATGAGTAACTACACACCCACATGAAAGATAAAACACAAAACAGTCTAACAAGGGGGAGGGGAGAGGTGGGAGAGAGAGAGGGGAGAGAGAGGGAAGAGGGGGCCATTGGCAGGATCTCACCGGATGTGTACAATGCAAGGGTGTTCAGCACGCACCCTGGACCAAGGGCTCCACTACAACTTGAACTTTACCGTAAAATTGAAAAACGATGTAACCTAAACATCTGTACCCTCATATTAATTTGAAATTAAAAAAAAAAAAAAAGAAGAAGCAAGGAAAAAAAAAAAGCCTATCAATGGCAAATTCTGCTTTCTTCATTATTTTGTGTAGTGCTGCTCTGAGCACTCAGCCACCTTTCTCTCCCACAGCTCTGGCTACGGCGCCTGCCTCTACCTCTTAAACCAAGGGGAGCCAGCCGTTGATATTTCATGAATGATACCCAGGCCACCAAATGTAGAACCTCTGTGTCCTAATCCTCTTTCTTGACCTCAGCTCCTACTGTGCAAGAACTGGCCTGGAACAGAGGGCTTGGAAAGACTGATAAAAAATTGCACCAACAGTCACTTATTAAAGCCCATTATGGGCCTATCTTGTGTCTATCCAGCTCTAAAAGGCCTTCTCTTGTTCTTGAACCACATATACAATTCTTGGTCAATATTTTCTTACAGGTTATAGGTATTTAATTAATGCAGGGAAGTAGAAAATTAAAGAGTTTCCTTTATTCAAAGACTCCTTGGTTGTTTAAACCCTCATATGCATATTCGTATATATAAGAGGAACATTGTCAGGAGGATGATCAAAATTCTTAGACCATGCTGCTACTCCTTTCTTTCCTTTCATTTTTTTTTTCTTTTGCCTTCTTTCTCTCCCCCTCCCTTTCCTATTCCTTCCTTTCTCTTCTCTTTCTTCCCAGGATCTTACAGTACACTCACCTAGTTAACATGCCAAATATATTTAAAAGATAAATGTTGATCTATATAAATCTATTATATAAAAAAGCTAATAAAACTATATGAAAGGTCATCATGTTCTTTTAATAAATTAAAACAGATAATTAGGTTTTAAAGTTCTTATAGGAAAAAAAAAGTATATTTAAAAGGAAAAATAAAAGTGACCAATAGTTTCTGCATGTGGCAAAAACAGGTCAAATTGCTGCCATTAGAATAAAGCAAAAACTGAATAAGGAAATAAAGAGACAAACATCTACCTGGGCATATTACACATTCATGTTCTCTGATTTCAAGGGAGTTTTCAGGGTTGCTTGGCAAATTTTCTTTCCTTGCTGATCTCACAACCTACTTTCTGGAGCAGCTGCTCTAATCCTGTGGTTTCCTCAGGTCCCTACCCTGCTTTCCTGTCCCCTTGTCCTCTCCCCACACCAGTTCTCAGCAGGTGACTTTTCTCCTGCTTCTAGACAGGGCGGGCACAGCCAGCACACTTCCTTGCCCTAGACCTCTGCTCTCTCTCTCTCCTACTCAGCCTGCTCCTCCCTAGTTTGCGACACCCCACGTCCTGTTTCACGCTTCCTCACTTGCAACTCCAATCTTTCCTCGTCCCTCTACTTCTTATCTTTAATGAAGTCACACTTTCTCCCCCAAACCCCACCTTCTTTTCTCACTACTAGGAGAAAAATATCAAAGCCTAAATTATAATCTACAAAATATCCACCTAAAGCATTCACCCAATTTTGTAGTTTGTTTATTTTTACTAATGGCTGGTTTGAGCTTCTTTGTAGTAAATGCAAATAGTTGGGAAAAAGATGTTTTCTATTTCCATGTTTATTAGGCCTGAGGGTTAGAATGCAGGGGGGCTCTATAAATATATCCAAATTTAAGTCTCAATTCAAAACTGAAATTGTGAAAAAAAATTGAGTGCCTAAAGCAAGTCTTTGGAGGAGAAGATCTCCGGACACTCATCTGAGCCCCATCTGATTTCTCTCTTTTGAGGGCGGGTTCTATGTTCCAGGAGGAAATCAGATCGTTAATTACCACTTCCTGTGCTGTCCACCATCCTGGACATCAGTGACTGGCCACAGAGTCGCTGGTTCATTCTTTGTCCTCCCCATCCAAAGGCACAGCAGGGCTCAGGAGCTCAGCACCCTCTCCTCTCTCCATGTCTCTCTCTCCCACTTCTCTCCCCACTCCCACCCTCCATTTGTATCCATTCTTCCCCTGCCTGTGTTGTGATGCAGACCACTCTGTCACTGTCACACACACCTGCCTGGAAAGCCTTTCCTTCCTGGTCATCTCCTTGGGTTCTATCTGGCAAAAGTGACACAAACAGGCCCTGTTATCACATTGCTGCATCTCAGCTCAGGGGAGCTGGGAACGGTCCCCCCCTCAGGCCCCTCCAGCTGCACCCCTGCTTCGCCCTTGCCTCTTCTCACCGCCTCTCCCGAATCCCACGGGAGTCGCCAGACTCACTCTGACTCATCAAACCCGCGCTCTGCTCTGAGTTCTCCTGGGGTACAGGGCCTTTGAAATTTCACTGAGCTTCTGCTGTAACATTTCTTCCCTAAGGCAATTGATGCTGCACATTCTAGATACCCAAATTTCTTGTTAATATTACAAAATATCATCCTACCACAATGTCTGTTCCCATTTACTATAAAAACATCCCTACTAATACATCCAAACACAAGGCTGATCTGAGCTTCACCCACAGCTGGGGCCACCCAGTGTATAGCCCAAGGCCACAGTCACACTGCTAGCTCTGCTTCCTACAGCCATCACCAGCACCTTCCTATGCCACTGCTCACTTGTCTGCAGCTACCAGCATTCTGTTCCCTAACACTGCCCCAGCAGCCGGTTAGCACTAATGCACTGCTGCTGTTGTTACTTGACATGGTCCTCCTGGACTTCCAACATGAGGCAATTTAACATTAATGCTCAGTGTTGTCGGCAAATCGCCACTTTCTTGCTCAAGCAGAAGTTTTCCACCGACATTGAAAGGGCTGACAGAGATGATAATATCAAGACAGCCAGGCTTGTAAGAGGGGACAATTTATTTTACAGAAGAAACAAAATCTTCCTGAGAGATCTCCATATTTCTATTCTTAGTCTCACTCTGCAGTCTCCCCAAAGTCTGTTCCCCTTCAGTAGTTAGGGCAGGACTTAAACAAATGAGGTCAAAGCATGATGCTCTCTGCTCCCTCCAGTGGCTTCCCACATGGTTGGGAATAAAAGCCAAGTCTGTGTGAGGGTCCAAAAGGTCCTCTGTGATCTGGCTCCCTATTACCTCTTTCCATTTTGCTTATTCTGCTGCAGTTTCTCTGTCTTCAACCCCGTTCCTAGAATACATGCTTTTATCCAAAGGTTTTCACACTGAGACCATTTCCTTTCCCTAGAATCCTCTTAACTCTCATTGTCTGCCTACTTTGGCCTTATTTTTTTCAAATATTGGCTCAAAGGAGACCAATTCTCCTACCCTGACCACTCCACTTAACTCTGCAACCACCAGCATTCCTTCCTCCCTCTGAGATTCTCTGGCTGGCACTTACCAAGTCTAACATGTTTCAGACACTATTTATGCACCGTTTCTATTGTCTTTCCTTCACTACAATTTAAGTTCCAGGAATACAACGATTTTTATCAGTTGTCTTTTTAGTTCTCTATTTCCAGAACCACGACCAATGCCTGGTAGTTAGCATTCATATAGTAAATATTTGTAGAATGAATGAATAATGCATGATTCCTGAGGAGCTGGACCTCGGAGCAAAAGAAGGCTGTGATGCTCTTCCACTTGGTATCGGTAGAGCTTCTTCGCCTGAATCCTCCACAGGGAAGCACATCTTTCCCCATCGCCTCTATTCAGCAGGGGGCATCCCTGTTTACTACAGCAATCTCCAAAACAATTCTGGAAACATTCATCAACCTTTCTTTTTAGTAAGGATTTTCACTGGTGTCAGGGTCCTTTCCGCCCCACAAACTTTTTGAAATCTGACTCAGTAAGCTCAAAGACTTCCAAGCAAATGAAAACATTGATGCTCTATTATAAAATCCTATGGTTTCTAGAGGAGCCTGGTCCTCCTAAGAACATTAGAGTAATAATGGGAATAAATGCCCTTCCATGAACATTTTCTCTGTCAGTTAAAGCTCTGGGTACTTCATACACATTAAATTTAAACCTCAGAACATACAGGTAAGTGTTATTTATATTTTACAAATAAAAATGGGTTTATTTGAAAGGAAATAAACTTTCAAATAAAGTTTATTGGAGGGAAAATTATACTCCATCCTTTTCCATTGTTTACAAAGCTAAGGATTCCATGGCTCAGAAATATCTCAGAGAAATTTGTGAGACCCTGCAACCCCAATGAAGACGGCTTATCTAAAGACTGAAGCCCCGTGCCCTCACTTGTTTCTATTCTCCAGTATAGAAACTTCACAGGGACTACTGAGACCAAGGTTGTGAGTCCAGCATCCAGCAAATATCTGCTATGTATATAGTGCTAAATAAATATTTTTAAAAATCAAAAACATAAAACTCCAGACTATTCAAGAACATTGTATTTTGACTAAAAGTAATCTTCAAAGACAAGGCATTTAATGTTTTAATATGTCTCAAAATGATAAATGATTATGCGAAATTTAGACAAAGGTTAGTCTTTAAACAGACATATGAGGAAGAAAGATTTAGATGAACTATTATAATTTGAGTTATGCCACTGTGTTATCACTAATTATCAATGAACAAGAGCCACAAAAATCCATATGTTTTCCTCAATTCCAGAGCACTCATTCATAGCAGTAAATTAGGGAGTAATATTTCCATGGAAATGATCACTATTTTTATGTTTTGTTACTCTTATTATCAACACTTTCTGATGGAAAGAGTCCATCTGGGAAACACGAATGAAAAATATATCATGTTGCCATAGATCCACATGGATCATGGGCGACCAAGTGTTGATATGGCTAATGTCTTTTACACTCATGTATTTAACGTTTGTTGTACAAAATTTTTTTTGTCCTGGTACATTCACACTGTGCTTCCATTCTGTATCTCTGTGCCATATACAGACGTATTTCCAGAATACAACAAAATCCTGGTAAATGCCTAGCTATAAATTTTAGCGTTACCTCTTGAGTGGGTTGAGTGATTTCCATGGTACCCATCTGGAACTATGACTAGGCTTAAAATGGTTTTTAAGTAAAAACACCACCTATCTGAAATAATATTTCTAAGACCCATTATCCATTTGTTTAAAAAATAAATGTACTCAACCTGAAAGGAAAGAGATTATTTGAGCTTTCACTTAATCCTTAACAATGTCATTGTGTTACTTATTCTTCTCCAGGTGCAACATGAGATACTGTCTCTTTCTAAGGGAATTAAATCAGCTGGTTGTGAGATTTGGGAGTTAGGATTCCATGGCCCTTCAGATGCCCCAGCATTACTGAAGAGACACGGTGTTTGTGCTGGTTTCCCAGTTCCAAAGAATTAGAAGTAGTTTGTCATCATCATACAATCATAAGACATAAAATAATGGGAGAAAACATCTGAGCAAAACTGAGGAATTCTGAGGTTAATACAGCTAAATGTGATATCCCCAGATACAAATTATTTCATTTTTCAATTTTTTTTTAAACTCAGCTGCTTTCAGAATCAAATTCAGGTGTCTGAATTTGCAGACCAAGATTAACTAGAAAAAGAGATAACTACAATAGTATCCTGGTCTAAAACTTCCTGGAAAGTTTAAAGTATAAACAACACATATTGCCTAACAGGGTGAATTCAAAACATAATAAATCCTCCTTAAGATGCAAAAATATTAATGCTATACTTCCATATTTGCACTTGTCTATTTTAAGTAAGCCAGAGTCAACATGAACAAATTCCTGATGAAGTCTGTTTTGCTTTACAGTGATAACGATGCAAACATGTTCAGACCTCGCTCTAGTGAGACACATCCTGCAGGAACACAATCCCTCTCCAAGAGAAGCACAAGCTCTGTAAGTTCGGAAGATGAATGGAGTCCTTTCTACTATGAGGCTTTTTGGAACCAGAGCATGTCACAAAACATCTTGGCATTCTACCCAAGAAACAAGCTCTCAAACAGTGTGTCTTTCTTACAGGTGTTGAAAGGTGCTACTCCCCAAACAGTAAACAGCAGTGATTCATTAGCATAATGGCTCAGAAAAACAGAACTGGGTGACTAGATGATTCTATTGCTGGGAGCTGCGGTTAAATGCGTCATCATTTCTACTCAATACTCCTCCCTTCTCAGGATGGGTAGCTTCCCTTCTTGAAAGAAGACATTATGAGGAAGAGACTTTATAAACCAGAATTGGGAAATGATGCCCTTCAGCTTTGACTCAGAAACTTGGCTTAGGAAATCCAACTACCCATAACAATATTTTAAAGTTGAATGCAACATTCTCATTAAGTTTGAACAATCTTATTTTTACAATAAATATAAAAAACTGAATTTTCAAAAAAAAAATTGTTATAATGGTTAAGGTTTGGACGACCAGCATTTCCTTTCATAAAGTCGTTTTCCATTAGAAATAGATTTTGACCCAAAACCCAAATCCAGAGATAATTTTTTAAATCTATTCTTTCAATGACATAGATCGCTCTTAATTGGTGGACTAAGCTGAGATAATCTGTCCTGATCAATGAGTTGAAAGTTTGTTATAGTTAAGAAAGGATGAGAGAAAGTTAAGGCTCTAAGGGGGCTTTATAAAGTATAGAGAAGAATCTAATCTACAAGCAACTTTCTCATAGCCAAGGCAAACACCTGCAGTTGTGCCCCTACAATTCCTAATGTGTAGGTTTTTGGAAGGGCAGCTGGTAGCTCTACCTTCAAGAACTACATCTCAACTCATATTTAGATGCAGTAGGCAATGGTATGAAGAGATAGGAGTGGACTGCACAAAAATACTTCTTTGAATAAACAAGTTTTTGGCTGGGTGCAGTAGCTCAATCCTATTGTCCTAGCACTTTGGAAGGCTGAGGTGGGTGAACTGATGGAGCTCAGGAGTTCAAGACCAGCCTTAGCAAGAATGAGACCCAGTCTGTGCTAAAAATAGAAAAACTAGCCTGACAAGGCACCTGAACCCAAGAATCTGAAGTTGCTCTGAGCTAAGTCACCACGGTACTCTACTGGGGCAACAGAGAAAGACTCTGTCTTTAAAAAAAAAAAAAAAAAGCAAGTTTTTATATTTATTTGACTAGTTTTAACAAAAATTTGTTGTAAACAAAATCTAGAAGTAAAATGACAATCAGGAAGCCAGCTGAGATGCATCAGGGAATTAGTGGGAATTGCACTGGATTGAGAGTCAGGAAGACTTGAGTCTTACCTCAGCTCTGTCACTGGCTGGTTGTGGGACCTTGATAAAGCTTCTTAGAATCCTAGTTTTTCATTTCTTATCCTTAAATTGTGTGGATTTAGACAGATGAGCCAGTTCCAGCGAGTTTTCCCATCATATGCAAATTTCTAGCTAGTGAAGACAAAGCTAAGGCAAGAACACAATGTGGTCCTTCGATTATCTTTCAATAGGGTAAAGGAGCCAAGGAATTTGTGTTAGGGAAAATGGTCCTTGGGTTTGGTACCGTGAGTGGCATTATTATGTTTCATAAAGCTTCATATACACTTGGCAAAGAAGCAAGAGGAAAACTGCAAAGTTGATTCAAAATGAAAGTATTTCCTGTTTTATGTAGAAACACTCATATATAGTCATGTAAGTGTGGTTAGTAAAAGTGAATCCTAATCAGGGATTGTTAACAGCAGTGTCAATATTGATAAGCTAATGATGACTTTGAGAAATACCCATTTTTTCCAATTTGCTTTAAAAGTTTCATAAATCATAATAGTTTTACATGTTATTTTGAACAATATAGCTGAGAACTACCATCACAATATCCAGCATGTTTTGGAGTCATTAAAATATGTCTGAGATCTTAGATCCCTTCAATTTATCCTTAACAATAACTATATAAATACAGAATGAGTAATGTCATGTTTTTAATTCTTCCAATGAGGAACAGGTTTGAGAGAACAGAAGGAATTTGCCTGAGGTTGCAAGTTGTCAACGGAAGAACTGGCTGCTGAGCTGAGCCACGGTCTGTTCTGTTGGAAGCTACGCACCTCTGCATTTCTGCCTATGTTCAAACCACCCGGTTCAAGATATAGTTCTAACTTTTTAAAGCAAGGAAACACATAAGCTTATTTTATGAAAAATCAGCCCTATGATGGTTTCATTAGCTATTCAAGACTACCCCACACAGGTGCAGACACCCTAAAAAGACAGCAAACCTCATAGTTAGAGAATAGCAATAAAGGAATAGCAAATTTTATAAGAGAACAAAATGATAAATTTCCAAAATATTTCACCAAACCTGGAAAGCTATCTCTCACTCATTTTCTATAATATAGTAAAAATGAGAGTGTTCTGAAAAATTAATTAAAAGCATTAAAATTATTTGTTATTTTTTGTGTGCAATATCTACTCAGAATTTAGAAAAATGGTGTGTTTAGTATACATGCTCCTTTTAAGAAACTCACCATAGAAGCAGAGCAGCCTCCAACCTAGATTCATCAGAGATTTTATTTGTGAACCATTAGTTTGTACCCATCCTTGGGTGATTCTCATGGAAAATAATTTTTCTGTCTTGCACACCTGCCTCCATTTTGTTAAGGGCCAGTTGCAGCCATTATAGCTCAAAATAGTTTTTTGTACTTAGTCATGCTGCTAACTTCACAAAAGACACTAGTGTGTTAACTTGCATTGTTAAAGTACATAAAATTTAAAATTCTCAGGATCTGCAGATTTTCTGTGTTCAGCATTGTGGTTTATGCCTAGCAAAGTAATTAACTGAGGAGGTGAAGATATTTTGCCATTCTATGTTCCTATTTTTTTATGTATATAAAAATGAGAAACGGAATTGCAAGGAATCCTGTAGGTTCTATCAAATTGGAGTAAACAAATGTCACTAAAAGGAAAATCAGTTCAATACCCTCAGCAAAAAATGAAAGCAGACTGAGATTTGAATTCACAATATATTGATTCTAAAGAGAAAGTATAATGGAACAGAAAGAATAAGAGCTCCGAAACAGCAGAACACCACAGGTTAGGTCTGAGATTTAAATAATCTAACTTGAAAATCTACTGTTCTGTATCTTTGTGAAGTTATTTAACCTTTTCAAGACTTAGCTTCCACATCTATAATATGGGATCGATAACTTGCTGATAGAAATTCGAGAGACTGCACATAAAACAATAGCAAGCATAGCTAATTAAGTTAGCTATCGGTTGTCTTACTTTTGTTATGCATAGTGGAAATAAGTATAATTAACATCAAAAGACATAATCTGTTATTGATCAACTTTTTAGATCCTAAAATGTGGGGAAAAAAGAAGCATAAGATTGCCATTGGTTAGAGTTTTTAGCTGCTTTTACATGAGCACATAATGAGGTATAAAGTGCTTTCCTTTTAGGAGAAATATCAACTGCTATGTATCCCAACACGAAAGCTGTTTTTGTATACCTGCATGACTTTACTGATGGACAACTGCAGCCATTGCAACTCAAAACAATTCTCCATACTTAGTCATGTTGTTAACTGCACAAATGACACTAGTGTGTTAAGACTAAGTACATTTTTAAAGTATATATCATTCATGTCCAAGGTTCTCACTCATATCCAATGATGGTCTCACCTAATTCCATGGAGAAAGGCTTTTATCAAAAAATTCCAAAACAAGAGATGCTAGCATGGATGTGGAGAAAGAGGAACAATTATACACTGTTGATGGAACTTCAAAGTAGTACAACTTCTATGGAAAATCAAATGGACATACTCAAAGAACTAAAAGTAGACCTACCATATGATCCAGCTATCACAAAGAGAAAAAGAGTCATTATATCAAAAAGACTCATGCACTTGAGTGATTATTGCAGCACAATTCAAAATTGCAAATATGTGAAGCCAACCCAAGTGCCCATCAATATTTTGTGTATTAATAAAATGTGGTATACAAAGTATTAATACTACTGAGCCATAAAAAACTGTGGACTAATACTTTTTGTAACAAACTTGATGGAACTGGAGACTATTGTTCAAAGTGAAGTTTCACAATAATGGAAAAACAAACATCGTGTGTACTCACTATTAAATTGGAAATAATCAATCACCCAGCTGCACATTTGGTAGTAAACTCAATGGAAAGCAAGAAGGTGGGGTGGAGCTGGAGAGAAGGGGTAAATCCACACCTAGTGAGTGCAGTGCACTCTATCTAAGAGAGGGACACACATACTCTTTGACTCAAACTGTACACAAGCAATTCATTTAACCAAAACATTTGTACCCCCATAATATTCTGAAATAAATAATAATAATTACATAAAATAACAAAAAACCTCCACCCCACCGTCCCCACTGTCAATTGTGCCAGGGGCTCCTGTGTGGATATTTGGTTCAGGGACACCAGTGAGGCATAGAGTCCTGGGCCTTCTCATCTGTCCGCTGAGTTTAGGCCTCAAGAAACCATTTGTTTTCCTACAAGTTTTTTTTTTAACCTGAAGCCCTTTGTAATTTTAGGCATTGTTCTTTCCAATGTATTTCTTCTTTTAAAATAGCACATTTATATTCTTAAATTTAGAATGAACTTTTCTACCCTTTCCTTTTGACTATATGAAAGGACCCGTGGTCAAAGCTAACAAAACATGCGTAGGTTTTAGTTTCTGTTCTTCTGTCATATTGTAGACTTTAAAGGCCATATCAAGGAGCTGGGAGGGATTCACGAGCCTCCTATGTGCTGTAGTTATCCTCCTTACAGTTGGAGCACTCTTTCCACAAAAGTCATAGTAGCCATGACCAAATTTTCAGGGTCTCTAGATCCTTTTCTGTATATTTCCAATATGCCTGATAGATGCATTCCAAAAATTCAGAGTTATCTTTGTTTGCTTTTCTCAAGCCCCCTTTTGAATATTGCCATAGTAGAAATTTCCCTGCCCTAGTTATGGGTACCCTTTGGCCAAATGAGGACCCTATTGGGCCTTTGACAAGTAATACAATAATTCCAATTGTAAGATAGTATAATAATTTAAGGTTCTATTCAACAGCCACTCTCACACTCCAGCACATACACTGACCAAGCAGTATTACAATAAAACACTGTTCTCTTTTTAGAAATTAACTTACAGCTGTTAAGTTGGCTATTCAGCAAAGATTCTCCCCAAGGAGCTTTCAAATGGAATGGAGCCTCCCATGTTGAAACAAAAACTCACAAACAACAACAAACACAAGCTGACAAGTGGATGGTAAAGCGAATTCTCAACCCAAACAAATTCAATGCCAAGGCCTACCAAACAAATGGGAACCACATGAAGAGAACCGAATTCTCCTAACCCAATAGGGGATGAAACCCCCAGCCTCCCTGTCCCACTTAACTGTTACTTCAGCACCTACACATATGGTGCTGCAAATGACCTGTTACAGGTCTAGAAGACTCAGAACCTTCCCTAAGTGGGTGGAATCAAGGTCCCAATTGACCGTGACTTCCATACCTACAGCCCCACAAATGCCTTGTCACAGGGCTGGCAGGTTCACAACCTTCCCCAAGTAGGCAAAATCAAGGTCACAGTGAACACCCCAGGGGACTTACCCAAATGGCCAACAGAATTCCCAAGGTAAGTAAACATAACTCTTCACAATCTGTTTCCTTTTTCTGAATGAAGTTCAGGCTTCAACTTGCCTCTAATTCAGGGAGGAATAAATGGGAATTCCTGGAGCTCGTTGAGGAATTGGGATAATCTCTCTCTCTCTCATCCTGAAAAGACTATGCTTCTCTGACAGAGATCCCCCAGCTTGACCCCAGGCCGTTCCCTGCCTCTTCCTGCCATGGCAGCTGTCAACTGTAGGTGCCATTCCACCAGGGCCCACCCAGAGATGCCAAATTTTGTTACTAAAAGTTCTCCGTACTTGTCCCAAAGGCCAAATCAGTAAGAATGAAGATTGAAGACTAGTGATTTGAGGAAAGGGAATGAGGAACGTATTAATTCACCAGCAAGGTTGGGCGCAGTGGCTCACACCTGTAATCCTAGTACTGCAGCAGGCCAAGGCAGGTGGACTGCTTTAGGTCAGGAGTTGAGTTGGGAGACCACCCTGAACAAGAGGGAGACCCCATCTCCATTAAAAATAGAAAAACTAGCCAGATATTATGGCAGGCAGCAATAGTGCCAGCTACTTGGGAGGCTGAAGCAAGAGGATGGCTTGAACCCAAGGGTTTCAGGTTGCTGTGTGCTGCCACCACACTATACCCAAGGCAACAGAGTCAGACTCTGTCTCAAAAAAAAAAAACCAAAACACTAAAAGAGGAGAAGGAGGATGGTGGACTAGCATCCCAAAAGACCGGCATTCTGCCTTCCCCCCCTTTTTAAATTCTTTGGATTCATTGAGAGTACAAGGAATTAGGATACACTGATTGCATTTGTTAGATAAAGTCCCTCCTCTAATTGTGCACCACCTTGCCTTTAAGCAGAAATGCAGGGCTTTTTAATGGGGAGGAGGGTTCAAGGTTTGGGCTTGGGTCTATGTGACCAGTGTCACATTTTGTGCTTTCAAAATGTTGTTCAACTATAGTTGGTGGTTTCAGCAGAACTAATCTCCAGTGAAGATAATCTCATGACCTTTGCTGAGACCAGTCAGTAGAGCAGCAGTTCTCAACCTGTGAGTTGCAACCCCTTTTTAACAATGAAAATACATTGCAGCATTAAGAAGGTTGAGAAGCACTATAGTAGAGCCATCTTCTGTGCTTTAAGATGCTAGAAAACAAACAGCAAAGAACATTTTCCTGAACATTTGATTACTGGCCATGGTCAGGAGTACAGATTTTAATTCCAAAAAGGGGATGGGGGGTTTAAAAGAGACAAATTGTTAAACATTTTGATGTTATTATTTAGACCTTTCTCTGTTGCAATACTGCATTTCTGTATTTATATTTAACTCTCGGTTATGATATAGAATGAAAGTTCTAAGATTTCTATTTGAATCTATTTGTATATTTATGCATATCTATATGTATGTAAACATGTGATTTTTACTTCCTCTGGATGATAGTATCAAAATTAACTAAAAAACTAGTTCTACTTCACTTGACTTAAGAAAATGAGTGCTTAATAAGTATTTCTAAAGTTCTCAAAAATATAGGAAGTAGCCCAAATATTTTTCAAGTTCATGTGATCTGAGATAAACTTTGGTAAATAAAATCTTTTATTATAAGATTCTTGTTTGGACAAAATAAATATGCCTTTGGAATTGTCAGCATTAAATATAATTTTTAAAGTAAGTATAACTTGTTCTGTCCAGTGTACTGTTAAATAAGCTTATGCTGTTTCAATTGGATGTTTAAAATGATAAAATTACAAATTCAACTTCAAAAAAAACTATACAATAAAAATAAATGGTATAATGTATGACAAACAAGACAGGAAAAAAAGTTGGGGAAATGGGCATGTATTTTAATGTATTTTATTTATTTATTTTTTTTAATTTGCAGTTTTTGGCCAGGGCCGGGTTTGAACCTGCCACCCCGGGTATATGGGGCCGGCACCCTACTCTTTGAGCCATAGGCACCACCCAATAGGCATGTATTATAACTTATAGGTTTCCTGTTTCTATGGATTTTTTTTTCCCAGTATCTAACTACAAGAAAAATAATTTATGATTCTGGGAAGCTTTGTTAAATGTCTCATGGAATTTCAATGAGTAATCCAAGCATAGTTAATAAAAGCAAATTAGATAAATATAAAAATTTATAAATGAGCTTTTCAACAATAATTATGTTTTATAATATGTCCAGTTAAAAATGGTTTCCAATATATTTCTGGTAATGTGAACCTTAAAGTTGCACTAATGTTAAGATCAGTGATGGATGTTTATTGGATATCTAGATAATTTTCAACTAAGATAAAATACTGAAACATTAATTATTAAATACATGTTTAAGTACTTCTGTTTTTGCTTCATATTACAGAGAGTCAAAAACTATCTAGGTCTGTTGGTAAAGATGTTCTTTTGCATCTTTGAAAAAATGGTACTACGATGTGGCACACGACTCTAGAAATTATAAAATAGAATGTTCATAAATTTTCTAGATTGCTACAGAACGCTGGTGTATGACAGTGTACACCTGTCAACTTCCTAGTTTTCTCTGTAAAAGAAAGGTTACTAATGTTTAAAAATTACAGCCAATATATGCAAATATGATTATTACAAACCATATGGGTGAAAGGAAACAACTGTGCATACAAAAAGAGAAGAAAGTGGTTTTTGGTGAGGAAAGATATAAAGTAGGGAAGACATGTTTTTATTCAGGGAACAGACAATGATTTTTGTCTGAAGTAGAATGACTTGCTTTTTCAGAAAAGAAAGAGGAAAAATATAGTACAAAACCTAAATAGATGTAAAATCAAGTTGTACAAGGTTTATGGAAAAAGAATTTTAGAAAAGAGAAATTTATGTATGGTACTAAGATTTGACTTAATTTATTTATGAGTTTTAGAAAGAGCTTTAATATCAATGTGTCTATGCGAAACTAGAACTTAATTTTCTCTTTCTGTTAAAAGGAAAAGTTTTCTTGAATTATTGGAAATGGCTTTTTTAAACTATTATATAACATGGCCAAAATATAATTATTCTGTGTTTTATCAAAATAATTTCTGTGCTTTATGTTGTTTTTATGAGACCTTTGGTGAGTTAAGACAACTGATTCTTTTCAATATTAAAAAGAAAATAAATTAGCAATCATGTAATTTTCTTTATTTGCTTTTAAAATCTTTTGTCATTGTGGTTAAATAATAATTAAATATTATTTTATAGTAATCTTTGATCCTATTTAATAAAATGTTCACATCTTTTGACATTTTTATTACTTCCCCAAATTAATTTCTAAATAAAGTTTTTTAGATATCTAACTGACATTGAGATTTCCCAGAGGCCTCTGGAAAATCTCAAAAGCATTTGTTCTTTCACTCTGTAAAAAGAGAAACATCAAACTAAATGTGTTTGTTTAATATGGTAAGTTATATAGGAAGTATTGTCAAGAACTTATGCTAAACCATTGAAGGAGCTCTGGAAATTTTACCCCAATACATAACCCCTTGCCATTGGAAGGGGCTTTTCCTGTATCTATATAAACTACTTTCTCATCAAAAGAATAATGGAGACTTCCTTTTCTCTCTCTGTTATCTAAAGATATTGTAGGAAAAGATGATCAAAATCACAAGTTAAAGTGGCCCAAATTATTTTTATTTATTTATTATTATTATTTTATTTTATTTTATTATTTTTTATTTTTGCAGTTTTGGCCAGGGCCGGGCTTGAACCTGCCACTCCCGGTATGTGGGGCCAGCACCTTACTCCTTGAGCCACAGGCCCAAATTATTTTAAATGTAATAACTGATTCTCAGGTTAACTTAAAAGTCAATCTATTTTCCGCATCCATTCATTCTCCTCAAATATCTAGTCATCCTCCGTACTAGCCATTTATCGCCCCTAAACAGAATTACCTACACTCCTCATCTCCCCGTCTAATGGATATAAAAATATCTGGATCCCATTAGGTTACTGGGTAATCATTCTGTGATTCTCTGTATGTGTGTGCTGGCTAAATTTTACCCTCTTATTAATCTTCCTTAATTGTGAGTTGACCTTTCAGTCAACTTTCAGGAGAAAGCCAACTTTTCCCTCACCCACCTACCATCTTTGTGTATACATACATATGGATGTAGGTTAGTAATATAAACATTCCAGAAATTGAATAAAATTCCCAGTAATTTATCAAGGTACTCATGGTCTGTATAGTCAGTTCTAATTCCAATTACTTACTATCTTAAAATCTTTAAGCCCCAGAAATAATCAAACTTCCTTGTCAGTTGTTTCATTTTTATAACAAACTCTAACCAGGTCTGGAATCATGGCTATTTTTAAAAATGTCATTCATGGACAGCTATTGTTTTACTCTGATTTTTCCTTGAAAGCTTTTACAATCAACTACTGCCAAAAAAAGATTCATTTCCAAGGATATTCTGTAAAGGACTCTGACAAGTACTGTGAGTACAGGTTTCTGATAACTTCAAAATCATATCACTGAACTATATATAAATTTCTAGAACTCTAATGAAGAAACTCTTGGATTCATAAAACTGTAAGCCAAGATCAAGCAGAACAAAAATTGATTACATGGTACTGAATAAACCAGTGAGGATGATTATAATTTTGTATGACTTTTGCTTGAAACATTGCTGATTCTTTTATGTTTTGTTTTCCAGATTTAAGAAACCCCACTCCTTCTTGCCTTAAAGTATCTATAACTTACAGTTTGGTAAATTATATCTTCTTAAACAAAATGGAACTTCTTTTCCTCGCTAGAACATCCCTCCAAAACTTGGAAACTCTTATAAAATATTATTTTCATGGCAATATGGAGTCGTTTATAAAATTTCAATGAGAACCTTTTCTTCTTTTAATTAAGAAATTATACTACCACAACTTTGAATGGAAAGTCATATTTGAGAATGATGTGAAACTAAGGTTGACTTTATGGAACCAATGCTTATAAGATCCTCTTGGAAAAACAGTCTGGTACTGCCTTACAGAGTTCCCAGTATTGGAAGTGAATACGGAAGGCCACTTCCCAGTAGGCTCAGGAACCTTATGATATCTTAGAAACTTCCTTTAAGAAGACAGAAAATCATACACATCTATAAGCACTAAAGGCAAAGTCTGGGAGCAATTTTGTAGCTAGGCTTCTTAGTGTTGAGAACCTTTTTTTCTTTATTTATTTATTATCTCATAACTGTGTACATTAATGCGATCATGGGGTACCATACACTGGTTTTATAGACCATTTGACACATTTTCATCACACTGGTTAACACAGCCTTCTTGGCATATTCTTAATTATTGTGTTAAGACATTTACATTCCACATTTACTAAGTTTCACATATACCCTTGTAAGATGCTTTGCAGGTGTAATCCCACCAATCACCCTCCCTCTGCCCACATCCCCCCTCCCTCCAATACCTTTCCCCTTCCCCTTATTCTTAGGTTATAACTGGGTTATAGCTTTCATGTGAAAGCCATAAATTAGTTTCATAGAAGGGCTGAGTACATTGGATACTTTTTCTTCCATTCTTGAGATACTTTACTAAGAAGAATATGTTCCAGC
>CAUYPK010119627.1:0-10106 GCA_963574355.1 Loris lydekkerianus
AATGTACTCAGTACTATTATGAAACCAATTTATAATCACTCACACTTTCATATGAAAGATGAATCACAACTATAGCCTAGGATGAAGGAGGGCAGGAAGGGGGAGGGTCAATAAAGGGAAGGTTAATAGGGGGAACCACACCTATGGAGTATATTGCAAGTGCAAGTTGGATCTATCAGGCTAGAATACAAATGTCTTAACACTGTAATTGGGTAAATGAGGTGAAGGCTATGTTAATTAGTAGGATGTAAGCACTCCAATTTGTAGAATGAAAATGTCTGTTATGAAAATTAGGTCAACTAATTAAAGAGGTGATCAATGTAGGGAAGTGTTTAACTATGGAAGTTCTACAGTATTTGTAACTTACAATCATTGATGTAGTTATTCTTAACTTGGATAATAACTGGGAATTACTCTTCAGAGGACAAACATTGACAAGAAGATAGGGATTATATTCTTATACAGAAAAGTAAGTCATCAAAGCTACCTATTTTATTTCTCTTGTTAATATTTTTCCTTAGCATGATACAAGTACCCATAGTAATGAAAGAGAATCCAACTAATAAGACATAGGAGAATCTAGTATATATCCACCACCCTGATTTATGAGTAAGATCAATTATTACTTATTTCCATATGATGAGGCCAGTTCAATTAAATATCCAATGATCTGTAAACACTAGTATTTTATAGTAGGCTGATTGCCCACATAAAATTTGATTTAGATATTTAATTTCCTTGGACAAAATAATAATATAATAATCTAAATTTTAGATAATATTTTCAACAAAGTAGACTCACTTTCAATGAATATCTGATATTATAATTAACTCTTCTTGAAAATATGTCCATATATGTGTCTAGGTATTTCAATAAAGGTTATAAAAGAAAATAAACAAATAGAATGATTTGATACATAATGATATGCTTAATCATTCATTGCTTAAAGTAATAACAATAAAGCAATATTAATATAATGATCAATTTAGTTCACAAAGTAATAATTTTAGAGTATTTGTATAATAATGGAGTATACAGATAATTATGACTAGTTTTTAAAATTAGTGTAATATTTGAAACTATGTCTTAACCAAACAAATAAAGGTATTTCCCTATATCAAACAACAAGCAATATTTAAAAAAAGAAAAGATAAATTCTTCTTTCTGGCAAGGTATGGTGGCTTAAGCCTGTAATCCTAGTACTCTGGGAGGCTGAGATGGGTAGATTGCTTGAGCTCAGGAGGTTGAGACCAGCCTAAGCAAGAGTAAGACCCCATGTCTACCAAAAATAGAAAAAAAATTAGCCAAGTATGGTGGCATGGGCGTATAATCCCAGCTACAGCCTAGCTATTCAGAAGGCAGATGCAGGAGAGATCCTTACTAACCCTCCCCCCCCAAAAAAAAAAAAAAAAAAAAAAAAAAAAGACTCTCTCTCATTAAATTACAGAACAATGGAGGAAAAATCAAAAATCAATAATGATATAGAAGACCTTAGCACATAATCAGCCAAATTAATCTAACTGAAGGGTTATTCAATATGCCACAGGTTCTACAGTTAGTAAAACATAGAGCTGTAATTAAAATCTAAGATGTCAGAAACCAAAGCTCATATTCTTATACAAGGTGGTGTGTGTGGCAGTGCCTATGACAGAATAAATCAATAAAATATACAGTACACTAGACAATTATACTATATTAGTTATTCATCACATGGAGGAAAACAGAGCAAGAGAAAAATAATAGAAGTTGGAGGCAGAGGTAGGGGCTGTTGTTTTAAAGAGAATTACTAGGAAAGACTTACTCTTGTTTTAAAGAGAATTACTAGGAAATAATTATTTTTATTTACATATATAGGTATAGATATAGAAGTCCTTTATGGTTAAGTACATAAAAAAGGACTAAAAATTACAAGTCATATTAATATATTTTCCAATTATATACACTGTGTTTAAATATAACCATTTCTGTCAATCAACATTAATTTAACCTGAAAAATACACAAATTGCTTAAATGAATATTGGTAATATATAGCATTCATGACTTAAAATGAGAGCTAACAGCCGACTAAATTTCTGGACAATTACTAATGCATTCTATTGTGATCAACTCTGGCCATAAAATTGAAAATGATTGATCACTATAAAGTATGCACTAATAATGATTAACTATGCAGATTAAATACAACTGCTAAGCCTTGCAAATATTGACTGTGATACTGGAAAAAATTAACTCTAAATGCAATAATAAGCTGATACAACTTAACGTTGGTCTATGTTTTAACTGCATCAAATATAGTTTGTAAATCCCTAAATAGCTTACTAATAATGGTTGATGCTTATTTTTTTATTTATAAATATGTCTTAATAAAGTCCAAAAATATCATGAATTGGTTTTTAGTGAATAAGGCATTTTGTAAGAAAAGAGCCATCACTTCATTAGAAATTATTTTTTCGGGCTCATTTTCGATACCTAATATTTTATGCAACGTATTCATGTATTGTGCTCTAAGTCAACAAGCCTGCAGAAAAACAAATAATGCCTTTAAAGCATGCACAAAAGGAAAAATTAAAATATTTCTTAGAGTGTGATCTTTCCAATGAAAACATTGTCAATGGTGGAGAAGAAAGGTTGCCGAACAGACAGCATTTCGGCAGGACTTTTCACCCTTAGCACTATTGACATTTAGGAAGGGTGACTCTTTTTGGTGGACTGTCCTGGTCATTATATTTAATATCATTTCTATCATCTACCGTCTAGATACCAGTAGAATCCCCTCATCCATCTCCCTGATTATGACAACCAAATATTTTTCTAGACCTTTTCAAATGTCCCCTGAGAAGCAAAATCACTGATTGAGAACCACTGATATTACAAATGCTTTATTAGTAGTAGTTATGCTGATAATAGTAAATAGCATTAATTGAGCACAAATGCCAAATACTTTGATAAGTACTAAAAATGTATCATCTGATTAACTCATCTCATCTACCTTATGAAGAAGGACTTTGGTCATACCTGTTTTAGAGATGAGGAGCTGAGCCTGCATTAGTCCAAAGCCATACCGTCAGTCATTAAGTAGCAGAGCAGGCCATAAAACCAGAAAGTTACCTCTGTCTGACTTGAGGAATTATACTTTTCCTGCTGCTCCAGACTTCCCTTGTTTCCTTAAGTTCGGAATTTGAAATGTCTTCAATGACTTAAAGAATCAAAATATAAAAAGAGAATTTTATAGTGCAAACCCTTTTGCTTTTCATAGACCTAAATAATTATATGGGTGGCATGCAGAATGTTCATTCCACCATTCACTTTGGACAAGTTTGACTGATAGATCCAAGGAAGAGCAGGAGCACCTTTCAAGAGGTTGCAAGGTCCTAGGACTGGAACAACTGCCAGAAGGAAAAGGAAAATAGCTAAGTGGGGGAACCAAGCCCCTCTGTAGACACTGCTGGAGACACCTCGAGAGACAGACACCTAGTTCTGGAGGTGTTTCCTGGTTCTTGGCTCCCAGTGTCAAGAATAAGCCCTAAGAATGATCACAGATGCAAAGTGATCACATTCAACATACATTTATCGTATGATAAATGAGCACAAAAACTTTAAGGAAAATGTACTTCACAGAGCAAGACAGGTCCCTCTCTAGGAATTGAGAAGAGACGCCTAAGTCTGAGCATACACTGTCTTTTATAGACGACCTAAATTACCTAGTTTGTCCCACTTCCCTGCAGGCTTGATTACGCACCCGTCCCCCGCCCCAGGCTTGGCCACTGCCCTGCCCTTGGTGTTATTGACAGGTTGAAGTTACCTAACAAACTCCTCAACTGCAAGTGCATCTTCCCCGAACCTTCCAGAAGAACCTGTGGGGATGAAACTTGCAAGTTTTATTCTGTGGTAATGGGTCCAACAGGCCGAGGTCAGTGCCGGGACACTGGGGCTCCTCAGTATCTGTTCCGGGTGGGAACAGTTCCTAACCGCACCTTGGTTCTGCCCTTAGCTGGTCAAGCCCAGAAGCTGGGAGCCGGGGCGGTGGGTTCCCTCGCAGGCCCCGCTGCGCGCGCCCTGTCAGTCAAGCAGAGAAATTGGAGGCTGAAAGGACCTATCTCCCCCCACAGACCCTCGGGCGGAAAGGGAAAAGTTGGGGGCTGCGACAGCAGGTCTCTCCTCGCAGCCCCGCAGCCCCAGAGCGCAGCACAGGCCGTGACGGAGAGTGACGGCAGCTGAGGGGCGGCTGGAGCTGTTCCCCGGCGCCCTCCCGCGGCAGCTCCGCCCCTCGCTCGCTTTGACTCGGCTTCCAGGGCGGCGCCCGGACAGGCTGCCTCCTCCCTGGCGAGGCGTGGGCCTGTTTGGCAGTGAGCCTGGCAATGCTCCCGTATAGGGCACTAGGGGTGTCGCCCAAGCCAGGCCAGCACCGCCAAACAACATTACCACGAGAGCTGCCGTCAAAAACACGCGGCAACAATAATGAAGGCAACTCTGCGAGACACCGCCACAGGTCGACCCCAATACAGCTGTGAGGCACAGGTAAAGCACGGTTAGGAAGCCTTACCAAGTTATTTGAACAGTGCTGCCACAAGCGCATGGTGGCAAGTTCGGGAACTTGATTGTCAGTTCTCTTAGGAGTTCTCAGGTCTGATGACTCTTCCAGAAAAAAGAGTTCTAAAATTGCTTTGAAGGGTGGACTAGACGCTGGCGTCCGTGCATAGGTTCCCAAGGGGAGCACTTTGAAGGTGACCTTAGCAATACCCAGCAATGAGGTGTGTAGCACTTTTTTTCTAGGATGAGTTCACAAACTTACCGTTAAAACCTTCAAATCAGCATAATAAAATAGACAACTGTCCTGGATTCTCTAGAATATTTGATTAATGAATTAAAACCAAAAATGAGATAAAAAAAGCGAAATGTCGCTTTTTAATAATAATTGCCTTTTGGAATATTGGACAAAGGGATTTCCTAGGAAAGTTAAAGCCCTCTTCAACAGGTATAGCTCATCTCTGTGTTGTCGAAATTTAACATTAGTGGGGTTTTCTCATTACAGCAATCACTGCTTTGATTACAGGCATTTGGTAACTAGAAGCTTTTTTTTTGGGGGGGGGGGGGCAGCAGCGCCTGTGGCTCAGTGGGTAGGGTGCTGGCCCCATACCGAGGGTGACGGGTTTGAACGGGGCCCTGCCCAAACTGCAACAACAACAACAACAAAAAATAGTCGGGCGTTGTGGCGGGCGCCCGTAGTCCCAGCTACTTGGGAGGCTGAAGCTAGAGAATGGCCTAAGCCCAGGAGTTGGAGGTTGCTGTGAGCTGTGACGCCATAGCACTCTACCAAGGGCGACATAGTGAGACTGTATCTCAAAAAAAAAAAAAAAAAAAAAGAAAGAAAGAAAAGAAAGAAAGAAAAATGTTTTTGTTTTGAGACAGAGTCTCACTTGGTTACCCTGGTAGAGTGTCATGGCATTATAGCTCACAGCCTACTAAAAACCTGTTTAAATAATTTTGCTTGTAACTCAATTGCAAAATAAATTTATTATTGATGTAATGCTTGTAAATAGTAGGTAATTTCCTATGTAAATCATCAATAGTATTTAGTAGGAATGAATCTAAATTATACTATAATAAAACAAACAACAACCTAATTACACATAAATATTTTCCAATGCTAGAGTGAGAAAAGTTCTGGTTTCTGAACAAGCTGCTACTAGAATAGATTAGAAGATCAAAATAGAAACAAATAGGTAAAGCAAAGATACTTACATATAAAATATTTGTATATAAAATAGTTTATTTATACTACAAGTTAGCAATATAGTCTAGAACAAAGAATTGATCATATGTTAATATTGTTGAAAAAGTGGTATTAGTTTTCCATTGAGGTATAACAAATTACCACATATTTAGCCATTTAAAACTACACAAGTTTACTATTCTCCGTTTCCATTGAGTCAGGGCTAGGCTTGTTGGCCAAGAGAAGAATGAATTTTCAAACTATCTCAGGATGTTGGCAGCATTAGTCTCCTCACCATGGGGGAACTGAGCTCTCCATTCTCTTGATGGCCTTTGGGCAGGGACTGCTTTCAGCTCCTAGAGGTTGCCTGCATTTCCTTGACATTGTCTTCTTTATAGCCCTCATATACCATAACAGCTATTTATTCAAAACCACCACTAGAGAAATCTTTATAGTACATGCTTGCATACAAATACATACGCATATATCTAAACATATATGTGTGTTTATATAGGAATAGACATAGGTACATATATGGGTATTGATACAGATTTTGTGTATAATGCATTTGTGCATATGTATGTATATGTGTTTATATACAGCTAATCCCTTGAGAACACAGCTTTGAACTGTGCAAGTATACTTATGCATATTTTTTCAATACATGCAAAACATATGCCAAGTATGCCTGCTTCTCTGGCCTCACTTACCACCTCTCTCCTCCTCAGAATCTTTGCCATCTGGAGGCAGTAAGGCCAACCTCTCCTTTCTCTTTCTTCTTAACCTACTCAGTGTGAAGACTATGAATATGAAGGCATTTATGATTATCTACTTCCATTTAATGAATATTAAATATATTTTACCTTGTAATTTCTTCTTTACCTTATTTTCCATCTTTCCTTTCTTTTTAATTTTCAATTCCAGGGTCTCTCGTTCTGTCCGTCAGGCTGGAGTACAGTGGTGCAAATCATATCTCACTGTAGCTCCAAACTCCTGAGCATCAGGTACTACAAGTGTGCACCACTACACCCAACTAATTTTGATTTGTTTTATTTTTGAAAGATGAGGCCTTTCCTCTTGCCAAGGCTTGTATTAATCTCTTGGTCTCAAATGATTCTCCTCTCATTCTTCCAAGGTGCTGGGATTATAGGCATGACCCACTACCTGGACTTATGATTTTCATACTAGCATTTTTTTTCTCTAGCTTACCTTATTGTACAAATAAAATGCATACTACATACAAAATATGGCAATCAATTGTTATCAGTAAGGCTTAATCCAACAGTAAGCTATTAGCAGTTAGATTTTTAGGGAGTCAAAAGTTATACATGGACTTTTAACTGCATGGAGAGTCACTACCCCTAATCCCTACATTTTTCAAGGGTCAACTGTGTATATTTTCACACACACATATTTATAAATGTAATGATGGGAGTGATATCCCATTATCCTTGCCACATTTTATTATTTGCAAGAATATCATATATATAGTCCACAATCAAGGGGAAGAGATTGTACAGGGTATGAACGTAACGTTCACCCTAGGTTCTGTCCATCACAACTATCCTGAAAAGAATTATATTCTAGTTAGGATTGCCCAGAGAAACATACATATTACTATCTATTTCTACAGAAGAGTGTGTATGTGTGTGTGTGTGTGTGTGTGTGTGTGTGTGTGTGTAGAGAGAGAGAGAGAGAGAGAGAAAGAGATTTATTAAAAGGAATTGGCTCATGTAATTACCAAGGTTTAAGAGTTCAAGACCTGCAGTCAGCAAGATAGACGTAGAGGGGAACTGGTGGTGTGGTTCCAGCTCAGTGATTTTCAAGCAACGTGCCATGGGGAAATTTTTAAAGAACATTAATTGAATTATTTTTGAAAGACATTCAAAGCACAGTAAGTATATTCCTTTTTTTATTTTTCGTTTTTAATAAACATAATTTAAGTGTACCATGGAAGTTTAACTATTGGTTCAAGTGTGTGGTGAGATAAAGAATGTTGAAAACACAGTTCTGAGTGCTGTAGAATACCAGTGTACTAGCCCAAGCAATCAGAAAGGTGAAGTCCTCTCTTCCTCAGGTCTTTGATACATTGTGGGAGATCCCACACATTGGGAAGGGCAATCTGCTTTACTCAATGTATACTTTCAAAGGTTAAAATTAATCTCATCCAGAATCATGCTCATAGACACATACAGAATGATGTTTGACTTTTTGTCTGGTCTCTACATGGCCCATGGCTCAAGCTGACACATAGTGATAACCATTACCCAAAGGTTTGGGATGCCCTGTATCAGATAAACAAGTTTTATTTTGGTGGATTTACAACTTTAAAGAAAAACACAAATGCCAAGAATATAGCCATAGGAATAGAATAAAATATGCAAAATATGCAAGAAAAATATATATATATATATACACATATATATTACCTTTCCAAAGCAGAGCATTTCCTGATACAACATTTGCATATGCTTCAGAATAAACCTCTTCTTCATTGGGAATCAGACATTTTTGGCACCTCTGGGTAATAGAAATATCTTCTGGCACTGAACCAGAGGCTAGAAACCTGGACTCAAGGTTCAGGTGCATTTGTTCCTTTGAGAAGCTTTAAGGAATAATCCTATTAATTATACATGATCTATGTGTTTATGATTTAATAAAAAAGAATTTATTTGTTAGCATTGATATTTAAATTTATGTTTTAAATAAATTTTCTATCATATAATGTTAAAAAATAATCCTATCGATTTCCTTGTCTTAGCCTCTGGTGGCTGTGGGCAATCCTTGGAATTGCTTGGCTTACAGCTGTATCACTGCAATCACTGCAATCTCAGTTTCTTTTTCTACACAGCCTTCCCATTTCTGCCTGTATATGTCTCAAATATTCATTTTCTTTTTCTTATAGGGAAAACAGTCATTGATTTTAAGGTACATCCAATATCCAGGACAATCTCATATAAAGATGTTAACTTAGGTACATGTGCAAGTACCGTATTTCCAAGTCAGTTTATATTTACAGGTACCAAGTGTAGAACTGGACTATCTTTTGGGAGGATGCTATTCAATCCATAGCACAGGGCCAGTAGTATAAACATTGACTAATTGCTGTGTGTAAATAAGAGCAAATTCTAAATATTAAGAGCTGTAAAATACTAATTTTGCATTTTAAAATCAGACTTCTTTATGGTATTATTTGATCATTTTTCTCAATTTTGAAACTAAATTTATATTTTATTTTATCAATACAAATTCATAGATTGCAAAATCTAAGGATAAATGATAAAAATTAAATGCAAAGAACACAAAAATAGCATTAAACTATGCATAATAGAATTAGAAATATAAACATCATAGTTCTTAGTGATGTGAACGGCAAATAACACTATCTTTTGAGTTTGGCCACTCTTCCATTTCAATGAAAATGTGCGAAATGAAAACATGTAAAAAATGAGAGGAATTACATTGGTTACTGCCCCCAAAAGGACATTCAGAATGAATCCTCTTCTTCATTTGAGAGTTACAGTTGAAGTTAGTCATATAAAATGCTTTATGGCAAATATAGACATATTTAACTTTTTGATGGGTTCAAAAAGTAATTTTAATTTCTTGGACCTTAGTTATCTAATATATTATAATATATTTCTAACAGTGTCCCTTCTTCAAGGACAATTGTATTTGTATATTTTTCTTAATTTTCAAGTCTTATTGTCAGAGTAAGACACACAGTGAATTGAAAGTGGTAGCAGGATTTTTAAAATTGCTGAGGGAAACTTCATTTAAGTGAATTTTATTTTAAGCATAAAATAGTAATAAATTCATCATGTTCTATAAATATTATCTTTGGGATACACACATTTCAGATTGCCTGTGCATAACATACATACATATGCACAAATGTGATGCTGAGGCTATACATTTACAGTGATTTTACGGCTTTGTGGTATTATCAGTCACTTGCTCAGGAAGCACCACATTAAAGTGACCATCATCGATATTTTCACATAAAGATGTGATATTAATATTAAACCGAGGTGTTTGTGGTCGCCTATGGAAAGTGGATTTCTTTGTAAATAGGTTACTGCCTCGTGACACGTCACCAAGCTAAGCCACGTTATGAATTACAATAATTTGACACATTATATTGAATTCTTCTTTCTCTAGATTAACTGATTAAAGCAGGTGTCCTCAAACTTTTTAAACAGGGGGCCAGTTCACTGTCACTCAGACCATTGGAGGGGCAGACTATAGTTTAAAAAAAACTATGAACAAATTCCTATGCACATTGCACATATCTTATTTTGAAGTAAAAAAACAAAACAGGAACAAATACGATCACACTGCTGCATGTGGCCTGCAAGCCGTAGTTTGAGGACCCCTGTGAAAGTATTTGCT